>OX465048.1:5937592-6017839 GCA_949841015.1 Aplysina aerophoba | reverse complement strand
GGAGACCCACGGAGACCACCGAAGACCACCGGAGACTGAGGGAGACCACGAAGACTACTGGAGACACCGGAGACCACCGGAGACTACGGAGACCCACGGAGACCATCGAAGACCACCGGAGACCACCGGAGACCACCGGAAACCACCGGAGACCACCGGAGACCTCAGGAGACCACCGGAGACCACCGGAGACCACCGGAGACCACCGGAGACTACGGAGACCCACGGAGACCATCGGAGACCACCGGAGACCACCGGAGACAACCGGAAACTACGGAGACCCACAGAGACCACCAAAGATCATTGGAAACTGAGGAAGACCACGAAGACCACTGGAGACCACCGGAGACCACCGGAGACTACGGAGAACCACGGAGACCATCGGAGACCACTGGAGACCACCGAAGATCACTGGAGACTGAGGGAGACCGCGAAGACCACTGGAGACCACCAGAGACCACGGAGACCACCGGAGACTACGGAGACCCACGGAGACCACCGGAGAATGAGGGAGACCACAAAGACTACTGGACACTTCGGAGTCCCAAGGAGACCACCGGAGACGACCGGAGACTACGGAGACCCACCGAGACCATCGAAGACCACCGGAGACCGCCGGAGACCACCGGTGACCACAGGAGACCACCGGAGACCACCAGAGACCACCGGAGACTTCGGAGACCCACGAAGGCCATCGAAGACCACCGGAGAACAGCGGAGACCACCGGAGACCCCCGGAGACCACCGGAAACCACCGGAGACCACCAGAGACTACGGAGACTCACGGAGACAATCGGTGACCACCGGAGACCCACGGAGACCACCAAAGACAACCGGAGACCACGGACCCACCGGAGACAACGGAGACCCACGGAGACCTCCGAAGACTACCGGAGACTGAGGGAGACCACGAAGACTACTGGAGACTACGGAGACTACCGGAGACCACCGGAGACTACCGGAGACCACCGGAAACTACGGAGACCCACGGAGACCATCGGAAATAACTGGAGTACCACGGAGACCACCGAAGATCACCGGAGACTGAGGGAGACCACGAAGACCACTGGAGACCACCAGAGACCACGGAGACCATCGGAGACTACGGAGACCCACGGAGGCCACTGAAGACCACCGGAGACTTAGGGAGACCACGAAGACTACTGGAGACTACGGAGACCCATGGAGACCACCGGAGACCACCGGAGACTACGGAGACCCACGGAGACCATCGAAGACCACCGGAGACCACCGGAGACCACCGGAGACCACCAAAGACTGAGGGAGACCCCTGGAGACCACCAGAGACCATCGGAGACCATTGGAGACCACCGGAGACCACCGGAGACCACCGGAGACCATCGGAGACCACCGGAGACCATGGGAGACCACCGGAGATCACCGTAGACTGAGGGAGACCACGAAGATTACTGGAGACTACGGAGACCCATGGAGACCACCGGAGACCACCGGAGACTACGGAGACCCACGGAGACCAACGAAGACCACCGGAGACCACCGGAGATCACCGGAGACTACGGAGACCCACGGAGGCCACTGAAGACCACCGGAGACTGAGGGAAACCACGAAGACTACTGGAGACTACGGAGACCCATGGAGACCACCGGAGACCACCGGAGACTACGGAGACCCACGGAGACCATCGAAGACCACCGGAGACCACCGGAGACCACCGGAGACCACCGGAGACCACCGGAGACCACCAAAGACTGAGGGAGACCCCTGTAGACCACCAGAGACCATCGGAGACCATTGGAGACCACCGGAGACCACCGGAGACCACCGGAGACCATCGGAGACCACCGGAGACCACCGGAGACCACCGAAGACTGAGGGAGACCACAAAGACAACTGGAGACTACGAAGACCCACGGAGACCACCGAAGACCACCGGAGACTGAGGGAGACCACGAACACTACTGGAGACTACGGAGACCCACGGAGACCACCGGAGACCACCGGAGACTACGGAGACCCACAGAGACCATCGAAGACCACCGAAGACGACCGGAGACGACCGGAGACGACCGGAGACCACTGTAGACCACCGGAGACTACGGAGTCCCACGGAGACCATCGAAGACCACCGGAGACCTGCGGAGACCACCGGTGACCACCGGAGACCACCGGAGAACACCGAAGACCACCGGAGACCACCGGAGACTACGGAGACCCACGGAGACCATCGTAGACCACCGGAGGCCACCGGAGACTATGGAGACCCACGGAGACCATCGGAGACCTACGCAGACCACCGGAGACCACCGGAGACTACGGAGACCCACGGAGACCACCGGAGACTACGGAGACCCACGGAAAACACCGATGACCACCGGAGATTGAGGGAGACCACAAAGACTACTGGAGACTACGGAGTCCCACGGAGACCACCGGAGACTACGGAGACCCACGGAGACCATCGAAGACCACCGGAGACCACCGGAGGCCACCGGAGACCACTGGAGACCCACGGAGACTACGGAGGCCATCGAAGACCACCGGAGACCACCGGCGACCACCGGAGACTACGCAGACTCACGGAGACCATCGGAGACAACCAGAGACCACCGGAGACCACCGGAGACTACGGAGACCCACGGAGACCACCAAAGACCACCGGAGACCACGGAGACCACCGGAGACTACGGAGACCCACGGAGACCACCGAAGACCACCGGAGACTGAGGGAGACCACGAAGACTACTGGAGACACCGGAGACCACCGGAGACTACAGAGACCCACGGAGACCATCGAAGACCACCGGAGACCACCGGAGAACACCGGAAACCACCGGAGACGACCGGAGACCTCCGGTGACCACCGGAGACCACCGGAGACCACCGGAGACTACGGAGACCCACGGAGACCATCGGAGACCACCGGAGACCACCGGAGACAACCGGAAACTACACTGTAAAAAATGTGGTGGATTTAAGCCACCACTCGGTGGATTAACACCACCACCTGTTAAATCCACCAGTGGTGGGTCGATAGTGGTGGCTTCAACCCACCAAAGACGAATATAGCAAATACCTTGACGGCGGCCATTTGGAAATGAGTCATTGCGCAACAAACATGTGGCAGTTGAGGGACTTGAAAACTACTGGTTGCGGCACGCAAGCGCGTTCTG
The DNA here is from genome assembly GCA_949841015.1 of Aplysina aerophoba. Classification (NCBI taxonomy): domain Eukaryota; kingdom Metazoa; phylum Porifera; class Demospongiae; order Verongiida; family Aplysinidae; genus Aplysina; species Aplysina aerophoba. The sequence goes on along the minus strand of OX465048.1, from coordinate 6,014,686 downwards.
TGTTTCTATAGTTCTTGGTGAGTCTTGGTCAGTCTCATTGCTTGTTTTCTGTGTGTTTGGCTTAGACAGATCAAGTACAAAGAACGGACCAGCCCTCCCCAACCTTGGTTGCGCTCCGTGTGCATGCACGGTTTATGACTTGCCCGTTCTTTTCACTTGATCCAACCCTTAGCCGCCGACCCTAAATGGATCGACTATCTCAACCCCTAAGGTTGTTTAAGCCTTATTGGTAACTAACGTTAGCCAGGCGCCAAACAGGGCAACCGTCAGCCTATACTTTTGCGTATACGCTCATACTATTCTAAGCCCCGCGTAGTCAGCCCCCACCCTGCGCTGCGCCTATATGTATCGATCTCGAAATATTTAGCTGAAGCACATGGATATCAAGCTGCTTACGTATGTTCCTTCCTCTCCTCTCCACCAAAGTGTGCTACTACATCTTCAGTGATCTTCATTCCACTTCTACCAATTTGCAGTAAAATGGAGCTGTCGAAGTTTTGAGCAAGGAAAATTGTGTGTTTGTACATGTATGTATATGTATATCTGTCCGTATACATGGCAAATTCCTTATGTATGTGCCCTCCCCTCCCCTCCTCTTATAACTGTACGAGTATACGTCTTTGGTGATGTGTAGCTATACCACCAACAATCTACGGTACAGGGACCTGATGAAAGAGTTAAGTTGTGTGTGTGTGTGTGTGTGTGTGTGTGTGTGTGTGTGTGTGTGTGTGTGTGTGTGTGTGTGTGTGTGTGTGTGTGTGTGTGTGTGTGTGTGTGTGTGTGTGTGTGTGTGTTGTGGCCTACACTCACGTGAAATTGGAAGTATGCATGGATCACTACTACAGTACACTCCCAACATGTGAAGCAGCTGTATTTCATTGCATGCTTTGATCAGGTACAAGTGCATTTGCAGACTCATTTCACTCAAATGGTGTACAGAATGAGTATAAATGGCTATAAATGGCTGTGGTGAAGTGAAGTATGGATTTAATGAACTACATTGTATTTTGTGAAAATATATTGAGAGGAAGAGTGTAAATACGAGTGGAATGACATGCAGTGGTGATCTACAAGTGAATCTAGAGCTACAGCAAAAATGGCAGATGATGGTGTGTGTTTTACTTCGTAACTGTGGATGTGATGGTGAAACATGACAGTAGTTAGTTGTTCAACAACTAGCACAACTTGATTGTTTCCATCAACATAGACTGCCTTAATTTCGCTAAACAGCGGGTAGTCATGCTGAATGGCAGCTACAACCACTCTTCCTGGACGGTATTGCACTCCTCGGTATGTCACACACTGTGCCCTAAAATTTGATATAGAAAGGCATATGCATTCAGTTAGTGATAAATAAATCACTTAATAGTACACATACAGCTAACCTTGTGAATGGTGGTGTTGCTGACACGGCTTCTATTGCCTCTAATTGTGGGTCTGCGTCAGACACTGGTGTTCCTGTGCAGAGTTTGTACAGATACGTAGTTAAGCGCATGACAGCTGAGCACCTGTATCCATGTGTATTTGTGTGTGTGTGCATGCTTGCATGTGTGCATGTGTGTGTGATTATACCTGTCTGTATTTGTGGCGTTTGTTTCAGAGGGGAGCCTAGCAGCTCATAGCAGCTCATCCTTTGGTGCCTCTGTGCCAAGGTTTTGGGCACATTGATGAAGTTGCCCAGATTGTGGGCCAGCTTTTTGAACCACTGGTGCTTCGCTTCAAAACGCATGCACCATAGGTTGCTGATTGGGCCACACCTAAGGTATCAGTGAGTACATAGCACTGTCGAAACTGCAGAAGTGAATGATGTGCACAAGTCTAAGTCTACCAATAGGTATACCTGTTGATCCAGTCAGGGTAATGAACGAGATAGTGCATTTTAGGAGTAATGCTTCTGTCTGGATACAGCTCGCGAAATGTCATGTGGTGTGTCCAGATGAGAAGACGGAGTTGGGCGGTTTCATCTGCTGATGTTATTGGTGAAAATAGGAGGTCCATAATCTCGAGAAGAGCAAGGAAACAGTTCCAATGTGGGTTCCCTTCTGGCACCAGGTCTCCAATGATGAAGGGTAGGTACCTGCCTAGGCACCACATCTGTGAGGCTGAAATAGTAAAATAAAATAAAAAAGAAGTTAATTCCTACCATGTAATTGCATACTGAAGAATGAATTGTCTCACCTGATTGCTTGAGGTTGCTGTCTGATGCACTCAGAGTGGTCTGCGTAACTGGGGAGGGCTTGTTTCGACTGTCTTCAAGGTCATATGGAAAAGTGCTGACTCTAGCATTGAACCTGCCCACAGCATGGCAGTGTACATTTGCAAGTTATTGCATGTAGTATGCAATGTTGAATTTAAAAAAGATAAGGTTTATTGAATATGAAACCTTACCTTTCCAAAGTGAATAGTCCATCTTCCTTCACAAACTGCCGTAGCATCCACTTTACCTCCAGTGGCAGCACCCCTTCCAGTACATCATGCATGACATCCGGTGGTAATCCATTGAGTACATTCAGGTGCTGGAAGGAATTCAGTATTGAATTCCTAGCCACTCCATAAGTGGTGGCTATGTGGCTGTCCAAAGCACCACCAAGTGCACTGCAGTGACGGTTGTGGCTCTCCATTGTACGGGGTTGAAGTTCTTCTGTGGTAAACTGCATGTGAAATATTCAAAACAATTGTATGTAATGCATGAACATAATATCATACAGGGCATATCTGTATGTGTGTTCAGGTATACATGCATGATAGCGAATGTGTAAACCTTACTTTGGTATTGATGTCCTCATCAATTGCCATACAAAAGCGGCACTTTCGGATTGCAGAATGCAAGCCGATGAAGCCTCCAAGTGCCTGGCTGGCTAGGTTGTCTGCAGAGACAGCAACCACTGTGCCATGCAGTGTCACAGTCCCGGATTTACCACTGACGCTGAATTCGGCACCCTATCAAGGAATTACATACATGTACATCATGAAATATTAAATTTATATTGGTAACATATCCTCAACTGTGTGCTATTGTGTTGCTTAGCACTCAATCTGTGTTACCTGTTCTAGCTCTTTAACCCGTGACACAAACGGCTCTAGAATCTTGTCCAGTCCATATTTCTTCACCAGTGTGTGCTTGACCACTGTTACAAGCTGAATGGCCTTCAAGCTCGACCGGTACTTGGGGTCAACGTTGCTCAGTGTGTAGTAGAACAATCCTGGGCAGTATAAAAGCAATAGTGTTATGATGATGTCATAGACTGGCTAAGCTAATACACCTGATCCAACAATCAGTGTGTATATCAATACCTAGTTTGTGCACTTTCGCCTTTGATCCCAGTGGATTGCACACTTCCACGTCGTCATAGTAAAAGTGGATTTGAAGTCCATTTGGGTGCTCCTGGAAAAACTGACTCTCTTTGAACAGTTCTCCATCACAGATGTCACGCATCTTTCCATCCTTGGATTGGTGGCTATTGAAAACCTGAAAGTTGTAGTGCATATGTCGTGTATGTATGCTGAAGATGTCAGCTATGTATTATATTATAGTGGTTAAGACTTGGGCAAGTGGGCGTTATCCATGGCATACAAAGAAGATCTCATTGCACCTGAGGGTGAGTGCATTTCATGTGCCATAATGCCCAAGTCTGCATGTCTTAACCAGTATAGCCATCAATTCTGTGGGCAACGGGTACTGTACACATACACCATATACCCATATGCACACAAATGCAAACGTACCTACACACGCGCACACTTATACTTGCGTATATACTATGTTTACACCCACTTGTGATGCAACTTCAGGATTTTGCAACAAGGCGTTCAGAGACTTGAGTAGGTCAACATCATAGGCACAATCCCACACCTTTTTTACCTGAGCTCTTCCCTTACGGTTAACAGTCTTGAAGTGATATCCCAGACGCCTTTCAGTGGGATTCTAGGATTTTGCATTTGTGCAAGGACAGCAATATGAAAAGGGTTGGGAATACTTAGGATCCTAAGCAAGACATTGTTATTGTACAGATCTAAATTTAGGGAGCATGCATTGTACTATATTGCATAAGTATACGGTGTAAATAAGCTTTTTAGTACTAACCACAAGTCCGAAGTTTCTTTGTATATACATTGTTTGCTTGTACTCAGTGTCCAGTTCCTCAAATGGCGATGCTACATCAGCTTGAGTAAATATTTTGTGTACGTTGTCCACGATGCTTTCATGTACCTCCTCCTCCCTCAGCTTGGATGCAACTTCTTTCTCCACTTTAGCCAGTATCAAGTTACTGAATGATGTTATATCTTTCAATAACAGGTCCACAGTGTCCTGAAGTGAAGGATGGAGAGCTTCAACAGAACATAATGTAATGAACAATTACTGCATGCATCGATATTAGCTATACATTATTTACATTATATAGATATATCTGACTGTTTTTCGCTCCTTATTTTTGTAGTAGTATTAATATTATTACTGTTATATGTTTTAAGATCGCGTTTACCTGAGGTAGTTTTCTTTCATCTCTGATCTTCAGTATAAAAAGAGCTTTTGCCCTCAGGAAGTCTTTAGCGCTTTCCGCTTCCGAATCAAAAACTATGTCCATGCCTTCCACCGTTTCTTCCTGTTGGATTCCCCAGTACGTACACAGCGCATCAGTTGCGTCACATCCTACATCATTTGCTTGGGATTCGGAAGTGTTGCAATCCTCGAGGTCCAGGCGCAGGCCGACGAAGCCTCGGTGCTGCCGATATAGGTGCTTCTTCAGTGATTCCACTTTCTCGTAGGTCCGGCGGCAATCTTGCACTCCACACTGAAGGGAAAAGCCCGGCTCGCTCTCGTGTATTCTAACGTGGTTTAGAACATCGAGGAAGCGCCTCGCCTTGAATAGACGACACTTGGGGCACAGAAACATTCTCCAACCTGACTCATCTACCTAGTCACTTGCGCGTATTTAGTGACACTTGAGTGACCAAGGTGCGACTCTGTTTCTCATGTCGCTGTTAATCTAATGGAATGTCTTCGGAGAGGCGATGGCCCAAAAGGACGAAACAGTGCCACGGGCACAGATTTTGGGTGCATGGCGCTGTCTGCAGTTCCATTATAACCTCCGTGATATGCCTGAGCGTGACCGCTGAAGCATAACCTTAGGCTACCATGTATATAGACCCTGTGTGCTTAAAACGACGGAAGGTAACATTGGAAATAGCGGAAACGCTGAGAAACGAGTCCAACAAACTACATAATCCACATAATAAACAACAAAGAACAACTCAAACACAACACAAAACCAAGTTGAAGTCAAAGCCCTACAGCGCTAATAAAGCTTCTTGGCTGCAGGAGACACGCGCATGTGCAGGAGAAGGAGGGGTGACTAGAGAGGAAGCCCAGAGGAATGTAGTATTGAGAGTGCCACAGTAGGCTTTGTTTTTGGGTGTCTGTCCACACATTGTCAAATAATTGTATAGAGGAAGAGGAAGCCCAGCGGAATGTGGTATTGAGGGTGCCACAGGAGGCTTTGTTTTTGGGTGTCTGCCCACACATTGTCAAATAATTGTATAGAGGAAGAGGAAGCCCAGTGGAATGTGGTATTGAGAGTGCCACAGGAGGCTTTGTTTTGGGTGTCTGTCCACACATTGTCAAATAATTGTATAGTACATACAACAGCATGATGACATACAGCAGTAATGCATTTGGGTATAATTTACAGTTGGCTGCTCAACACGATGACAGACAGATCTGCCCAATAATGCTAGATACTTCCTTACAAAGTCGAGTAATAATTTGTAGCAAGACTATTGAATGATTTTTACGTAGTGGTCGTTGTGACCTTCGTACATAAGCGTCTGCTTATAGATCGAGTAACCAGTAATCTGATCGATCTGAGCTGCAGTTGTTACCAGCATGTCCGCGCGATCTTCGCAAGCCCATGACCTTCACAAGCTCAACATTCCGGAGACATCGGAAATCTTCACGGCTGCAAGCCAAGGAGGGCGCGAGTACATGGAGGACAATAACGTCTGGGAATGGGAAAGAGATCGCCAGGTGTACATAGGCGTCTTTGACGGGCACGGTGGTAAGGAGGCCTCGGAGTACGCGGCGGACCACTTATGGACAAACATACAGTGTGCTGGGTTCAAATCGTGTGAAGGCGATGAGGCAAAGAAGGCGATTATCGAGGGATTCAAGAAGACCCATGAAGACATGTGGGCTGTTAGAGGTAAGGAGTTTGTTGTAATATGAGGACCAGTACACGGGTGCCGTTGGGTCGCCCGATCGATGCCGCAAGCACAAACAACTTGTGCTAGGGTATAGACCATGCAATATTAATATAACCACTGCATGTCCTGATTGATTGCTGCAATGAGCACTACAAAAACCATCACCCCGTGGGCGCGTTTCTTCACGCTATTGCGCAAGGGGTTATATACGCATACTACGTAGCTATATGTATCTTCTTTCACCCTTTTTAGAAACAACCTGGAAGCCTAAACACAGGCATGTCCATCACCTCAGCACAGCTGGAACAACAGCATCTATATGTATCATAAGAAAAGACCGAATGTTTGTTGCCAATGTCGGTGACTCGACAGTGGTCCTGGGGACCAGATCACAGACTCACCAATCCACCTACCCCGCCACCCTGGAGGCACTAATCCTTACGAAGGACCACAAGCCGGCAGACAGTGAAGAACGAAAGAGGATTCAAGCCACTGGTGGTGGCGTAAGTGTAAGCAGAAGGGGTGAAACACGAGTTTTATGGCACAAGGCCAATGGGATATCATTATCCATGGTAAATGTATCTCGAAGCTTGGGGGATTTGTGGAGCTACAACAAAAAACATGATTCTTACCATGTATCACCAATTCCTGATGTGCATGAACACATTATCAGCCCAGACCATGATGTTTTCATGATAATGGCATCAGATGGGCTGTGGAATGTTATCAGCCCCAAAGAGGCTGTTGACTTTGTCAACTCCTTCAGACAGGATGAGCTGGAGAATGGTGGGGAAGAGGAAAGTGAATTGAGATACAGCAAGGTAGCCGATGCCCTGCTGGAGGAGGCCCTGCGTGAATGGCGCAGAAGGAGGTGGGCAGCTGACAACATCACCATTTCGATTGTGTACTTTTTTGAAAATGGAAGCGCAAAGAAGGTCAACTGCTACTTCAGGCCCAGTGCTGCAGTGCCATCTGACGTCCGGTGCTATCAGAAGTCCACCAAGAAAGCGGCCATCCTACCCTCAGACATCCAGCTGGCAAGGAGAATTTGTGGCAAGAACACTTTGGTTGATTAGCTACGTACATATAGTTATATAAAGCATTATGTAACCTTCATTATTATTTCAATCATTTTTCATTATATATATAATATTATATATATATATATATATATATATATACATTATCTAAACCAACAGTTTTTTTGTGAATATATGGGTTGTTTGTGTATAGTGCTGCTTTGGGCCAGCTTGTGCCCTAGTGCCGTGTGGCATGATGCACTCAAATATTGATTGATTGATTGATATATATACAAAACTGGTCAACATGCTAACCATGGGCGGAGGTTGGTGTCCACGAAGAGATCGACCTGGTAGACCTCGGATGCATCCTTGAAAGCAGCCACAGCGAATCTCTGGAAAAGCAGGTCTGTCTTCAGGGCGATTGCGCGAGACAATTGTCTCGCGCAATCGCTTAAGCGCTGAAATGGAAGCCTCCGAATGAGAAGGTCGGTTCATGTCCGGTAGCGTGGGATCTCACGGAGGGCTACGGTACCAGGGCTGCAACCGTGAAGCTTCTTGACTGACTACGCCGGTGGTTGCCTGGAGCGCCTTTCCTGACCGCCTAGATGGAGAGCTGCTTTCTCGGTGCCTGCCTCTCGCCAACTTGAGTACGGACCATCTCTATTCGAAACGCTTTTGAAATCTTTTTCGAGAACTTGAGCAGTTTTTACAGGTTTGTAACTAGTAACTTCAACAGTCACTGAGATACGTACATTGCCACATCCATGCAAGCGTCTCCGTGTCTTACTATAATATAAATGTATACTATTCCGATTAGAATTAGTACTATTTAATATCATTTGTACACGGGTTAAAAGGTCAGCCAATGAGATCTTGCCCAGTTTGACCAATGAAATCGCTGCGTTGTACACGTGACGTCATGGATAGGTGGGAAATTCGAAAGTGCGAAATCGTTTGTGGAGAGAATGGAGAGGAAAGTTCTGCTTGCGTACGGCGAAAGGAAACAAGTGGCTGTGCTACCACCAGCCGACTCAAAATCAACATCGGATTTATCTACCATTAGAGAAATAGCGAAGACAACATTCGACGTACTGACAGACGAGGACACATCAACCTTGAATATTCAAGGGTTTGATGACGATTTTGGAGAATGGGTAGATCTCAGAGCCACGTTCATCGCGGAGCACAAGCAGAGACTGCGTATTTGTCTCAAAAAGCCAGCAGGAGTAAGTTATCTTTGTTGAAGTAATATTTTACATAAAGTAGCCATAGTTTTTACTCGGCTAACTCTACATGTATTTACTCGTCTTCTTATTGTATGCGTAAAAGCTAGACCTTTATACTGCCTATGTGTATGTGTATGTAACGTGCATGTAGATGCCTAATATAGACCCAAGCCATAGGATACCATGCATGCACTTGACAATTATTGAAATTGATGTACAGTATAGCTAGTAATGCATAGCTTCACGACTATACTGTGTACAGTGTACATATGTAGACTTTCTTGTTCAATCTCTAGGAAGCACTTGGAGATCTAACAAATGCTGACACAACTCCAGGAAAAATGTCAAGGATTCATTCCAAGGTCAGCCAGCATAAATGCATGGTAGCACTTATATAGATGCCCTTTATAGATGGTCTACCTCTTGCATTTACTTGTTATACCTATATGCTAGGAACCACTTGGCAGTGTTGCAAATTTTAACGCAACACCACAGTTGTCAGAAGTCAAATCCGAGGTATGTTTACTACAGTACTAGTAGTGCTCACTGTATATGCCTGAATTGTATATAACTTAGGTACTCTTCATTGTAGTACATGCTTTCCGGCCTGTTCTGAAATTGATTCCACCTTCCCATTCACACTTATGTATGCTATACATACAGCCTTGTCTGCATATATAGATATTTCAGTGTAATATTTTCCTCTTCTTCAGGATGACATGAGTGCTGCACCTTTAAAGGTAGAGAGTAAAGTACGAAGCAAGGCTGAGGTAAATATAAATGTAGATCTGTTATTAATGATAGAATTTGTATTGTATATGTGTGCATACATGCTTGCATGTGTACTCATAACATATATTATGTATAACACATGCCTGTATAGATGTGTGCCAATTAACTACCTTTGCATTTCTATCATGTGCAGCCAATATGTATTGTGCTTGATGAGGAAGAAAAAGATATACCTCAACCATTCCCGCTGCCAAAGTATCCATTGGACGTTGAAATTGCCCTGCAACAGGGCAAACTCCTAGCTACAACATATCAGAAATATATATCTGCCACAGCTAGGGCAATGTTGTCTTACAAGCGACATCCCACACCAGATGAGAGAAACAGAGTAGCGTCAGAGATTGTCAGGAGGTATCCCTTTCTAAAAACTCCAGGGAACAAACCAGAGGTACATATAAAGTGTTGTCAAAAAGCTATGTTTAATAGTGTCAGGCCTTTGCATACAAACATGAACTTGCATTACTGTAGGAATACAAGTACGTAATGCCCCACTTGGTTGTGCATGTAGTGAATGGATAGTCTATTTGAGGTAGCTCTACTTACCAGCTAAAATCTGTTGTAAACAGTGCACATGCTCACATATTCATTTGCAGATGGGAGTGTCCCAGGCCATTAGGTCACGGTTCAAAGAATTTAACCGTGTTAGACCTCAGAGTCAGCCAGAGTTACAAGATCATGAGCCAGAAGCCAAGAAAGCAAAGGTTTCATCTAAGATGCCAATGTCAACAGTCAAGAAACCTGAGGTATGTATGCATAATTTAGGCTTTACACATGCATGTACATTACGTATATCGTATTAAAACGAAACAACCAGTATATACCATCCCTACATATATATAGAGTGCTACTGCGTTATATATATATATATATATATATATATATAATTATATATACTGTGTTCCCTTACATGCAGATGCATGGAGAAGATTCTACTTCTTACAGTAGAAATACAGCCCTCCTCAACACCCAGTACTTAAAGAAAGACCCTGCTCCAGCTGTCATCAAATCACTTATGGAATTGACTGTGTGGCGTAGGCGAGATGACATTGAGAAGTCTAGTGAGAATGTCACAGCAACATTGACACAGTATCCCTACCTGGGAGACAAAGAATTTGTGAGTTAAATAATTGTGAACTCAACTTGTGCATTTTTTGTTATACTCATTTCTCAGAAAACAAATTGTACCATTTACATGCAAATGTCAAATGGTATTGCAGTTTGCCTAATTGTAATGTAGTGCAATGCTTTTGTTTTGCATGTATACGATCCTGCAGTTCCTGTATGAGTTTGGCCTCATTGCAAAGCCATCCTCCAAGGATGTTTGGAGTGAATGGGGCCCAAGAATTCTGTGTCTCGCAGACCAGGAGAAGAAAGTGATGGAGCAGCTGCAGGAGTGTGAAGATAAAGGTATAGCTACATAATACAAGTTAAAAAAATTACTGTAACTAATTGTTTTTAAAAATACTTTATATATAGTTATCTTGCTTGCAATACAGAAATAAAGGCTCTAAAGGCACTGGTTCTAATGTTAGCGAACCGGAAGACCAAGAAGGCTGAAATCCTTGGCAGATTGTGCCTGAATGTCCCAGTAAGTCAATACTAAACTTATGACTATGTATATAATTATGTGTATATATGATGTAACTAATTTTCTGTCTTCCAAATTCTAATACGCACTTGTCTATTTTCCTACAGGATGCCGTTCCAATTGAAGAGGCAGCATGTCTGCCAGATGATGACACACCATGTGTCCTAATCAGGGAACGTGGACAACAGATCTTCTTAGCGGTGGACAAGGTGCCCATAATGGAGCTTGTTTCAAGCGAAGTCCCACTAGCTTTACTTGCATCTCATTATGTTTTCAACATTTGTTATCCAGTAGGACTAGAAAGTGTTTACACATTTTTAGAATACATTTATATGGACAGAAAGCCCGTTAAGCAAGGTGTTGTCTTTAATCGTTTCTTTTCTGCTGTGCATGCATAAGTTTTGTACTGCTTGCTTGTCAATCACATATTATACCTGAAGTTCATCAGAGAATTAGAATTTCTTTATATTTAATATTGATATCATTATTACATAATATTATTAATATCATTATGACGTAATATTAGAAATATCATTATTTCGTAATAATATACTACACTGTGATGTGGTGGGTTCAACCCACCAGTGCCAGAGTGGTGGATTCAATCCACCACAAAGTGGTGGTTTCTCAGGGACAAGGCGAACCCACCACTTTTGGTGGATCTAATCCACCAATGTTTTAACAGTGTACGGAGACCCACAGAGAACACCAAAGATCATTGGAAACTGAGGAAGACCACGAAGACCACTGGAGACCACCGGAGACCACCGGAGACTACGGAGAACCACGGAGACCATCGGAAACCACTGCAGACCACCGAAGATCACCGGAGACTGAGGGAGACCGCGAAGACCACTGGAGACCACCAGAGACCACGGAGACCACCGGAGAATGAGGGAGACCACAAAGACTACTGGTCACTTCGGAGTCCCAAGGAGACCACCGGAGACCACCGGAGACTACGGAGACCCACGGAGACCATCGAAGACCACCGGAGACCGCCGGAGACCACCGGTGACCACAGGAGACCACTGGAGACCACCAGAGACCACCGGAGACTTCGGAGACCCACGGAGGCCATCGAAGACCACCGGAGAACAGCGGAGACCACCGGAGACCCCCGGAGACCACCGGAGACCACCGGAGACCACCAGAGACTACGGAGACTCACGGAGACAATCGGTGACCACCGGAGACCACCGGAGACCACCGGTGACTACGGAGATCCACGGAGACCACCAAAGACAACCGGAGACCACGGACCCACCGGAGACAACGGAGACCCACGGAGACCTCCGAAGACTACCGGAGACTGAGGGAGACCAGGAAGACTACTGGAGACTATGGAGACTACCGGAGACCACCGGAGACCACCGGAGACCACCGGAAACTACGGAGACCCACGGAGACCATCGGAAATAACTGGAGAACCACGGAGACCACCGAAGATCACCGGAGACTGAGGGAGACCACGAAGACCACTGGAGACCACCAGAGACCACGGAGACCATCGGAGACTACGGAGACCCACGGAGGCCACTGAAGACCACCGGAGACTGAGGGAGACCACGAAGACTACTGGAGACTACGGAGACCCATGGAGACCACCGGAGACCACCGGAGACTACGGAGACCCACGGAGACCATCGAAGACCACCGGAGACCACCGGAGACCACCGGAGACCACAGGAGACCACCGGAGACCACCAAAGACTGAGGGAGACCCCTGGAGACCACCGGAGACCATCGGAGACCATTGGAGACCACCGGAGACCACCGGAGACCACCGGAGACCATCGGAGACCACCGGAGACCACCGGAGACCACCGGAGACCACCGGAGACTGAGGGAGACCACGAAGATTACTGGAGACTACGGAGACCCATGGAGACCACCGGAGACCACCGGAGACTACGGAGACCCACGGAGACCATCGAAGACCACCGAGACCACCGGAGACCACCGGAGACCACCGGAGACCACCGGAGACCACCGGAGACCACCGGAGACCACCGGAGACCACCAAAGACTGAGGGAGACCACTGGAGACCACCGGAGACCACCGGAGACCACCGAAGACTGAGGGAGACCACGGAGACAACTGGAGACTACGGAGACCCACGGAGACCACCGAAGACCACCGGAGACTGAGGGAGACCACGAAGACTACTGGAGACTACGGAGACCCACGGAGACCACCGGAGACCACCGGAGACTACGGAGACCCACAGAGACCATCGAAGACCACCGAAGACGACCGGAGACCACCGGAGACGACCGGAGACCACCGGAGACCACCGGAGACTACGGAGTCCCACGGAGACCATCGAAGACCACCGGAGACCTGCGGAGACCACCGGTGACCACCGGAGACCACCGGAGACCACCGAAGACCACCGGAGACCACCGGAGACTACGAAGACCCACGGAGACCATCGTAGACCACCGGAGACCACCGAAGATCACCGGAGACTGAGGGAGACCACGAAGACTACTGGAGACTACGGAGACCCACGGAGACTACCTAAAACCACCGGAGACTGAGGGAGACCACGAAGACTACTGGAGACTACGGAGACCCACGGAGACCACCGGAGACCACCGGAGACTACGGAGACCACCGGAGACCACCGGAGACTACCGGAGACCACCGGAGACCACCGGATACTACGGACACCACCGGAGACTACGGAGACCATCGAAGACCACCGGAGGCCACCGGAGACCATTGGAGACCACCGGAGACTATGGAGACCCACGGAGACCATCGAAGACCAGCGGAGACTACCGGAGACCACCGGAGACCACCGGAGACTGAGGGAGACCACGAAGACTACTGGAGGCTACGGAGACCCACGGAGACCACCGGAGACCACCGGAGACTACGGAGACCACCGGAGACCACCGGAGACCAGCGGAGACCGCCGGAGACCACCGGAGACCACCGGAGACCACCGGAGACTACGGAGACCATCGAAGACCTCCGGAGGCCACCGGAGACCACCGGAGACCACCGGAGACCACCGGAGACCACCGGAGACCTCCGAAGACCACCGGAGACCACCGGAGACCACCGGAGACTACGGAGACCCACGGAGACCATCGAAGACCACCGGAGACCGGCGGAGACCACCGGAGACCACCGGAGACCACTGGAGACCACCGAAGACCACCGGAGACCACCGGAGACTACGGAGATCCACGGAGACCAACGGAGACCACCGGAGACCACCGAAAATCACCGGAGACTGAGGGTGACCACGCAGACCACTGGAGACCACCAGTGACCACGGAGACCACCGGAGACTACGGAGACCCACGGAGTCCACCGAACACCACCGGAGACTGAGGGACACCACGAAGACTACTGGAGACTACGGAGACCCACGGTGACCACCGGAGACTACGGAGACCCACGGAGACCGTCAAAGACCACCGGAGATCACCGGAGACCACCGGAGACCACCGGAGACCACCGGAGACCACCGAAGATCACCGGAGATCGCCGGAGACCACCGTAGACTACGGAGACCCACGGAGACCATCGGAGACCACCGGAGACCACCGAAGATCACCGACGACTGAGGGAGACCACGAAGACCACTGGAGAACACCAGAGACCACGGAGACCACCGGAGACTACGGAGACCCACGGAGACCACCGAAGACCACCGGAGTCTGAGGGAGACCACGAAGACTACTGGAGACTACGGCGACCCACGGAGACCACTGGAGACCACCGGAGACTACGGAGTCCCACGGAGACCATCGAAGACCACCGGAGACCTTGGAGACCACCGGAGACCACCGGAGACCACCGGAGACCACCAGAGACCACCGGAGAATACGGAGACCCACGGAGACCATCGAAGACCACCGGAATCCACCGGAGACCGCCGGAGACCACCGGAGACTACCGGAGACCACCGGAGACCACCGGAGACCACCGGAGACCACCGGAGACCACCGAAGACCACCAAAGACCACCGAAGACTGAGGGAGACCATGAAGACTACTGGAGACTACGGTGACCCACGGAGACCACCGAAGACCACTGGAGACTGAGGAAGACCACGAAGACTACTTGAGACTACGGAGACCCACGAAGACCACCGGAGACCACTGGAGACTACGGAGACCCACGGAGACCATCGAAGACCACCGAAGACGACCGGAGACCACCGGAGACCACCGAAGACCACCGGAGACCACCGGAGACTACGGAGACCCACGGAGACCATCGAAGACCACCGGAGACCTGCGGAGACCACCGGAGACCACCGGAGACCACCGGAGACCACCGGAGACCACCGGAGAACACCGGAGACTACTGAGACGCTCAGAGACCATCGGAGATTACCGGAGACCACCGAAGATCACCGGAGACCGAGGGAGACCACGAAGACCACTGGAGACCACCAGTGACCACGGAGACCACCGGAGACTACGGAGACCCACGTAGACCTCCGAACACCACCGGAGACTGAGGGAGACCACGAAGACTACTGGAGACTACGGAGACCGACGGTGACCACCGGAGACTACGGAGACCCACGGAGACCATCGAAGACCACCGGAGACCCCGGAGACCACCGGAGACCACCGGAGACCATCGGAGACCATTGGAGACCACCGGAGACTACGGAGACCCACGGAGACCATCGAAGACCACCGGAGTCCACCGGAAACCACCGGGGAACACCGGAGACTGAGGGAGACCACGAAGACTACTGGAGACTTCGGAGACCCACGGAGACCACCTTAAACCACCGGAGACTGAGGGAGACCACGAAGACTACTGGAGACAACGGAGACCCACGGAGACCACCGGAGACCACCGGAGACAACGGAGACCCACGTAGACCACCGGAGACCAACGGAGACCACCGGAGACCACCGGAGACCACTGGAGACCACCAGAGACTACGGAGACCATCGTAGAACACCGGAGACCACCGGAGACCACCGGAGACCACCGGAGACCTTCGAAGACCACCGGAGACCACCGGAGACCACCGGAGACTACGGAGACCCACGGAGACCATCGAAGACCACCGGAGACCTGCGGAGACCACCGGAGACCACCGGAGACCACCGCAGACCACCGAAGACCACCGGAGACCACCGGAGACTACGGAGACCCACGGAGACCAACGGAGACCACCGGAGACCACCGAAGATCACCGGAGACTGAGGGAGACCACGAAGACCACTGGAGACCAACAGTGACCACGGAGACCACCGGAGACTACGGAGACCCACGGAGACCACCGAACACCACCGGAGACTGAGGGAGACCACGAAGACTACTGGAGACTACGGAAACCCACGGTGACCACCGGAGACTACGGAGACCCACGGAGACCGTCAAAGACCACCGGAGATCACCGGAGACCACCGGAGACCACCGGAGACCACCGGAGACCACCGGAGACCACCGGAGATCGCCCGAGACCACCGTAGACTAAGGAGACCCACGGAGACCATCGGGGACCACCGGAAACCACCGAAGATCACCGGAGACTGAGGGAGACCACGAAGACCACTGGAGACCACCAGAGACCACGGAGACCACCGGAGACTGCGGAGACCCACGGAGACCACCGAAGACCACCGGAGCCTGAGGGAGACCACGAAGACTACTGGAGACTACGGCGACCCACGGAGACCACTGGAGACCACCGGAGACTACGGAGTCCCACGGAGACCATCGTAGACCACCGGAGACCTTGGAGACCACCGGAGACCACCGGAGACCACCGGAGACCACCGGAGACCAACGGAGACCACCGGAGACCACCGGAGACTACGGAGACCCACGGAGACCATCGAAGACCACCGGAATCCACCGGAGACCACCGGAGACCGCCAGAGACCACCGGAGACCACCGGAGACTACGGAGACCCACGGAGACAATAGAAGACCACCGGAGTCCACCGGAGACCACCGGAGACCACCGGAGACCACCGGAGACCACCGGAGACCACCGAAGACCTCCGGAGACCACCGAAGACTGAAGGAGACCATGAAGACTACTGGAGACTACGGAGACCCACGGAGACCACCGAAGACCACCGGAGACTGAGGAAGACCACGAAGACTACTGGAGACTACGGAGACCCACGGAGACCACCGGAGACCACCGGAGACTACGGAGACCCACGGAGACCATCGAAGACCACCGAATACCACCGGAGACCATCGGAGACCACCGGAGACCACCGGAGACCACCGAAGATCACCGGAGACTGAGGGAGACCACGAAGACCACTGGAGACCACCAGTGACCACGGAGACCACCGGAGACTACAGAGACCCACGGAGACCACCGAACACCACCGGAGATTGAGGGAGACCACGAAGACTACTGGAGACAACGGAGACCCACGGTGACCACCAGAGACTACGGAGACCCACGGAGACCGTCAAAGACCACCGGAGATCACCGGAGACCACCGGAGACCACCGGAGACCACCGGAGACCACCGGAGACCACCGGAGAACACCGGAAACCACCGGAGACCACCGGAGACCTCCGGTGACCACCGGAGACCACCGGAGACCACCGGAGACCACCGGAGACCACCGGAGACTACGGAGACCCACGGAGACCATCGGAGACCACCGGAGACCACCGGAGACAACCGGAAACTACGGAGACCCACAGAGAACACCAAAGATCATTGGAAACTGAGGAAGACCACGAAGACCACTGGAGACCACCGGAGACCACCGGAGACTACGGAGAACCACGGAGACCATCGGAAACCACTGGAGACCACCGAAGATCACCGGAGACTGAGGGAGACCGCGAAGACCACTGGAGACCACCAGAGACCACGGAGACCACCGGAGAATGAGGGAGACCACAAAGACTACTGGTCACTTCGGAGTCCCAAGGAGACCACCGGAGACCACCGGAGACTACGGAGACCCACGGAGACCATCGAAGACCACCGGAGACCGCCGGAGACCACCGGTGACCACAGGAGACCACTGGAGACCACCAGAGACCACCGGAGACTTCGGAGACCCACGGAGGCCATCGAAGACCACCGGAGAACAGCGGAGACCACCGGAGACCCCCGGAGACCACCGGAGACCACCGGAGACCACCAGAGACTACGGAGACTCACGGAGACAATCGGTGACCACCGGAGACCACCGGAGACCACCGGTGACTACGGCGATCAACGGAGACCACCAAAGACAACCGGAGACCACGGACCCACCGGAGTCAACGGAGACCCACGGAGACCTCCGAAGACTACCGGAGACTGAGGGAGACCACGAAGACTACTGGAGACTATGGAGACTACCGGAGACCACCGGAGACCACCGGAGACCACCGGAAACTACGGAGACCCACGGAGACCATCGGAAATAACTGGAGAACCACGGAGACCACCGAAGATCACCGGAGACTGAGGGAGACCACGAAGACCACTGGAGACCACCAGAGACCACGGAGACCATCGGAGACTACGGAGACCCACGGAGGCCACTGAAGACCACCGGAGACTGAGGGAGACCACGAAGACTACTGGAGACTACGGAGACCCATGGAGACCACCGGAGACCACCGGAGACTACGGAGACCCACGGAGACCATCGAAGACCACCGGAGACCACCGGAGACCACCGGAGACCACAGGAGACCACCGGAGACCACCAAAGACTGAGGGAGACCCCTGGAGACCACCGGAGACCATCGGAGACCATTGGAGACCACCGGAGACCACCGGAGACCACCGGAGACCATCGGAGACCACCGGAGACCACCGGAGACCACCGGAGACCACCGGAGACTGAGGGAGACCACGAAGATTACTGGAGACTACGGAGACCCATGGAGACCACCGGAGACCACCGGAGACTACGGAGACCCACGGAGACCATCGAAGACCACCGAAGACCACCGGAGACCACCGGAGACCACCGGAGACCACCGGAGACCACCGGAGACCACCGGAGACCACCGGAGACCACCAAAGACTGAGGGAGACCACTGGAGACCACCGGAGACCACCGGAGACCACCGAAGACTGAGGGAGACCACGGAGACAACTGGAGACTACGGAGACCCACGGAGACCACCGAAGACGACCGGAGACTGAGGGAGACCACGAAGACTACTGGAGACTACGGAGACCCACGGAGACCACCGGAGACCACCGGAGACTACGGAGACCCACAGAGACCATCGAAGACCACCGAAGACGACCGGAGACCACCGGAGACGACCGGAGACCACCGTAGACCACCGGAGACTACGGAGTCCCACGGAGACCATCGAAGACCACCGGAGACCTGCGGAGACCACCGGTGACCACCGGAGACCACCGGAGACCACCGAAGACCACCGGAGACCACCGGAGACTACGAAGACCCACGGAGACCATCGTAGACCACCGGAGACCACCGAAGATCACCGGAGACTGAGGGAGACCACGAAGACTACTGGAGACTACGGAGACCCACGGAGACTACCTAAAACCACCGGAGACTGAGGGAGACCACGAAGACTACTGGAGACTACGGAGACCCACGGAGACCACCGGAGACCACCGGAGACTACGGAGACCACCGGAGACCACCGGAGACTACCGGAGACCACCGGAGACCACCGGATACTACGGACACCACCGGAGACTACGGAGACCATCGAAGACCACCGGAGGCCACCGGAGACCATTGGAGACCACCGGAGACTATGGAGACCCACGGAGACCATCGAAGACCAGCGGAGACTACCGGAGACCACCGGAGACCACCGGAGACTGAGGGAGACCACGAAGACTACTGGAGGCTACGGAGACCCACGGAGACCACCTAAAACCACTGGAGACTGAGGGAGACCACGAAGACTACTGGAGACTACGGAGACCTACGGAGACCGCCGGAGACCACCGGAGACTACGGAGACCACCGGAGACCACCGGAGACCAGCGGAGACCGCCGGAGACCACCGGAGACCACCGGAGACCACCGGAGACTACGGGGACCATCGAAGACCTCCGGAGGCCACCGGAGACCACCGGAGACCACCGGAGACCACCGGAGACCACCGGAGACCTCCGAAGACCACCGGAGACCACCGGAGACCACCGGAGACTACGGAGACCCACGGAGACCATCGAAGACCACCGGAGACCGGCGGAGACCACCGGAGACCACCGGAGACCACCGGAGACCACCGAAGACCACCGGAGACCACCGGAGACTACGGAGATCCACGGAGACCAACGGAGACCACCGGAGACCACCGAAAATCACCGGAGACTGAGGGTGACCACGCAGACCACTGGAGACCACCAGTGACCACGGAGACCACCGGAGACTACGGAGACCCACGGAGTCCACCGAACACCACCGGAGACTGAGGGACACCACGAAGACTACTGGAGACTACGGAGACCCACGGTGACCACCGGAGACTACGGAGACCCACGGAGACCGTCAAAGACCACCGGAGATCACCGGAGACCACCGGAGACCACCGGAGACCACCGGAGACCACCGAAGACCACCAGAGATCGCCGGAGACCACCGTAGACTACGGAGACCCACGGAGACCATCGGAGACCACCGGAGACCACCGAAGATCACCGGAGACTGAGGGAGACCACGAAGACCACTGGAGAACACCAGAGACCACGGAGACCACCGGAGACTACGGAGACCCACGGAGACCACCGAAGACCACCGGAGTCTGAGGGAGACCACGAAGACTACTGGAGACTACGGCGACCCACGGAGACCACTGGAGACCACCGGAGACTACGGAGTCCCACGGAGACCATCGAAGACCACCGGAGACCTTGGAGACCACCGGAGACCACCGGAGACCACCGGAGACCACCAGAGACCACCGGAGAATACGGAGACCCACGGAGACCATCGAAGACCACCGGAATCCACCGGAGACCACCGGAGACCACCGGAGACCACCGGAGACCACCGGAGACCACCGGAGACCACCGGAGACCACCGGAGACCACCGGAGACCACCGAAGACCACCAAAGACCACCGAAGACTGAGGGAGACCATGAAGACTACTGGAGACTACGGTGACCCACGGAGACCACCGAAGACCACTGGAGACTGAGGAAGACCACGAAGACTACTTGAGACTACGGAGACCCACGAAGACCACCGGAGACCACTGGAGACTACGGAGACCCACGGAGACCATCGAAGACCACCGAAGACGACCGTAGACCACCGGAGACCACCGAAGACCACCGGAGACCACCGGAGACTACGGAGACCCACGGAGACCATCGAAGACCACCGGACACCTGCGGAGACCACCGGAGACCACCGCAGACCACCGGAGACCACCGGAGACCACCGGAGACCACCGGAGACTACTGAGACGCTCAGAGACCATCGGAGATTACCGGAGACCACCGAAGATCACCGGAGACCGAGGGAGACCACGAAGACCACTGGAGACCACCAGTGACCACGGAGACCACCGGAGACTACGGAGACCCACGTAGACCTCCGAACACCACCGGAGACTGAGGGAGACCACGAAGACTACTGGAGACTACGGAGACCGACGGTGACCACCGGAGACTACGGAGACCCACGGAGACCATCGAAGACCACCGGAGACCCCGGAGACCACCGGAGACCACCGGAGACCATCGGAGACCATTGGAGACCACCGGAGACTACGGAGACCCACGGAGACCATCGAAGACCACCGGAGTCCACCGGAAACCACCGGGGAACACCGGAGACTGAGGGAGACCACGAAGACTACTGGAGACTTCGGAGACCCACGGAGACCACCTTAAACCACCGGAGACTGAGGGAGACCACGAAGACTACTGGAGACTACGGAGACCCACGGAGACCACCGGAGACCACCGGAGACTACGGAGACCCACGTAGACCACCGGAGACCAACGGAGACCACCGGAGACCACCGGAGACCACTGGAGACCACCAGAGACTACGGAGACCATCGTAGAACACCGGAGACCACCGGAGACCACCGGAGACCACCGGAGACCTTCGAAGACCACCGGAGACCACCGGAGACCACCGGAGACTACGGAGACCCACGGAGACCATCGAAGACCACCGGAGACCTGCGGAGACCACCGGAGACCACCGGAGACCACCGCAGACCACCGAAGACCACCGGAGACCACCGGGGGCTACGGAGACCCACGGAGACCAACGGAGACCACCGGAGACCACCGAAGATCACCGGAGACTGAGGGAGACCACGAAGACCACTGGAGACCACCAGTGACCACGGAGACCACCGGAGACTACGGAGACCCACGGAGACCACCGAACACCACCGGAGACTGAGGGAGACCACGAAGACTACTGGAGAATACGTAAACCCACGGTGACCACCGAAGACTACGGAGACCCACGGAGACCGTCAAAGACCACCGGAGATCACCGGAGACCACCGGAGACCACCGGAGACCACCGGAGATCGCCCGAGACCACCGTAGACTAAGGAGACCCACGGAGACCATCGGGGACCACCGGAAACCACCGAAGATCACCGGAGACTGAGGGAGACCACGAAGACCACTGGAGACCACCAGAGACCACGGAGACCACCGGAGACTACGGAGACCCACGGAGACCACCGAAGACCACCGGAGCCTGAGGGAGACCACGAAGACTACTGGAGACTACGGCGACCCACGGAGACCACTGGAGACCACCGGAGACTACGGAGTCCCACGGAGACCATCGAAGACCACCGGAGACCTTGGAGACCACCGGAGACCACCGGAGACCACCGGAGACCACCGGAGACCAACGGAGACCACCGGAGACCACCGGAGACTACGGAGACCCACGGAGACCATCGAAGACCACCGGAATCCACCGGAGACCACCGGAGACCACCAGAGACCACCGGAGACCACCGGAGACTACGGAGACCCACGGAGACAATAGAAGACCACCGGAGTCCACCGGAGACCACCGGAGACCACCGGAGACCACCGGAGACCACCGGAGACCACCGAAGACCTCCGGAGACCACCGAAGACTGAAGGAGACCATGAAGACTACTGGAGACTACGGAGACCCACGGAGACCACCGAAGACCACCGGAGACTGAGGAAGACCACGAAGACTACTGGAGACTACGGAGACCCACGGAGACCACCGGAGACCACCGGAGACTACGGAGACCCACGGAGACCATCGAAGACCACCGAAGACCACCGGAGACCATCGGAGACCACCGGAGACCACCGGAGACTACGGAGACCCACGGAGACCATCGAAGACCACCGGAGACCTGCGGAGACCACCGGAGACCACCGGAGACTACGGAGACCCTCGGAGACCATCGGAGACCACCGGAGACCACCGAAGATCACCGGAGACTGAGGGAGACCACGAAGACCACTGGAGACCACCAGTGACCACGGAGACCACCGGAGACTACAGAGACCCACGGAGACCACCGAACACCACCGGAGATTGAGGGAGACCACGAAGACTACTGGAGACAACGGAGACCCACGGTGACCACCAGAGACTACGGAGACCCACGGAGACCGTCAAAGACCACCGGAGATCATCGGAGACCACCGGAGACCACCGGAGACCACCGGAGACCACCGGAGACCACCGGAGATCGCCGGAGACCACCGTAGACTACGGAGACCCACGGAGACCATCGGAGACCACCGGAGACCGCCGAAGATCACCGGAGACTGAGGGAGACCACGAAGACCACAGGAGACCACCAGAGACCACGGAGACCACCGGAGACTACAGAGACCCACGGAGACCACCGAAGACCACCGGAGTCTGAGGGAGACCACGAAGACTACTGGAGACTACGGCGACCCACGGAGACCACCGGAGACCACCGGAGACTACGGAGTCCCACGGAGACCATCGAAGACCACCGGAGACCTTGGAGACCACCGGAGAACACCGGAGAACACCAGAGACCACCGGATACCATCGGAGACCATTGGAAACCACCGGAGACTACGGAGACCCACGGAGACCATCGAAGACCACCGGAGACCACCGGAGACCACCGGAGACTGAGGGAGACCACGAAGACTACTGGAGACTACGAAGACCCACGGAGACCACCGGAGACCACCGGAGACCACCGGAGACTGAGGAAGACCACGAAGACTACTGGAGACTACGAAGACCCACGGAGACCACCTAAGACCACCGGAGACTGAGGTAGACCACGAAGACTACTGGAGACTACGGAGACCCACGGAGACCACCGGAGACCACCGGAGACTACGGAGACCCCCGGAGACCATCGAAAACCACCGGAGGCCACCGGAGACCACCGGAGACCACCGGAGACTGAGGGAGACCACGAAGACTACTGGAGACTACGAAGACCCACGGAGACCACCTAAGACCACCGGAGACTGAGGTAGACCACGAAGACTACTGGAGACTACGGAGACCCACGGAGACCACCGGAGACCACCGGAGACTACGGAGACCCCCGGAGACCATCGAAAACCACCGGAGGCCACCGGAGACCACCGGAGATCACCGGAGACCACCGGAGACTACGGAGACCCACGGAGACCATCGGAGACCACCGGAAACCACCGGAGACCACCGGAGACCACCGGAGACCACCGGAGACCACCGGAGACTATGTAAACCGACGGAGACCATCGAAAACCACCGGAGACCACCGGAGACCACCGAAGACCACCGGAGACCACCGAAGACTGAGGGAGACCACGAAGACTACTGGAGACTACGGAGACCCACGGAGACCACCGAAGACCACCGGAGACTGAGGGAGACCACGAAGACAACTGGAGGCTACGGAGACCCACGCAGAGCGCGGGAGACCACCGGAGACTACGGCGACCCACGGAGACCATTGAAGACCACCGAAGACCACCGGAGACCACCGGAGACCACCGGAGACCACCGGAGACCACCGGAGACCACCGGAGACCCACGGAGACCATCGAAGACCACCAGATACCACCGGAGACCACCGGAGACCACCGGAAACTACGGAGACCCACGGAGACCATCGGAGTCCACCGGAGACCACCGGAGACCTCCGGAGACTACGGAGACCCACGGAGACCACCAAAAACCACCGGAGACTGAGGGAGACCACGAAGACCACTGGAGACCACCAGAGACCAAGAAGATCGACGGAGACCACAGAGACCAATGGAGACTACCGGAGAACACGGAGATCGACTGAGACTACGCAGACCCAGAGACCAAACACATCCACACAGACTCTTTAAGACCTCCGGAGACCAACTGAGACCACAGAGATCTACAGACCCCTATAGACCAACGGAGACAACGGAGATTGCCGGAGACCACCGGAGACTACGGAGACCCACGGAGACCACCGAAGACCACCGGAGACTGAGGGAGACCACGAAGACTACTGGAGACTACGGAGACCGACGGAGAACACCGGAGACCACCGGAGACTACGGAGACCCACAGAGACCATCGAAGACCACCGGAGACCACCGGAGACCACCGGAGACTACAGAGACCTACGGAGACCATCGAAGACCACCGGAGACCACCGGACACAACCGGAGACTACGGAGACCCACGGAGACCATCGGAGACCACCGGAGACCACCGGAGACCACCGGAGACAACCGGAGACAACCGGAGACTACGGAGACCCACGGAGACCATCGGAGACCACCGGAAACTACGGAGACCCATGGAGACCACCAAAGACCACCGGAGACTGAGGAAGACCACGAAGACCACTGGAGACCACCGTAGACCAATAAGATTGACGGAGACCACAGGGACCAATGGAGACTACCGGAGAACACGGAGATCGACTGAGACTACGCAGACCCACAGACCAAACACATCCACACAGACTCTTTAAGACCTCCGGAGACCAACTGAGACCACAGAGATCTACAGACCCCATTGACCAACGGAGACAACGGAGATTGCCGGAGACCACCAGAGACTACGGAGTCAACGGGGACTTCCAGAGACCACTGGAGACCCACAGAGACCACCTGAAACCCCCGGAGACCACCAGAAACCACGGAGATCGACAGAGAACGCGTAGACCAATGAAGACCACTGGACACCACCGGAGACTACCGGAAACCACAGGGACCGACGAAGTCCCCAGAAGACCAACATCCAGTGGTCTCCTGTGATCTCCGCTGGTCTCCGGTGGTCTCCTCGGGTCTCAGTGGTCTCCACTGGTATCCGGTGGTCTCCGGTGGTCTCTGTGGTCTCCGGTGGTCTCCATTGGTCTCCAAGAGTCTGCCACATGATGTGCTATGAGCCTGCCGAAGCTGTCTGAGGATGATCTCACACTTCCTGGTTCTTAGCACTTTTCATGGTGCTTAGCAAGAGAAGACCCATATAATGCAAATGTACCTAGCATGTACTGACACATGATGTGCTTTGAGGGTGCCGAAGCTGTCTGAGGAGGGTCTCACACTCCCCGGTGCTTAGCACTTTTCATGGTGCTTAGCAAGAGAAGACCCATATAGTGCAAATGTACCTAGCATGTACTGACACATGATGTGCTTTGAGGGTGCTAAAGCTGTCTGAGGAGACTCTCACACTCCCCGGTGCTTAGCACTTTTCATGGTGTTTAGCAAGAGAAGACCCATAAAGTGCAAATGTACCTAGCATGTACTGCCATATGATGTGCTTTGAGGGTGCCGAAGCTGTCTGAGGAGACTCTCACACTCCCCGGTGCTTAGCACTTTTCATGGTGTTTAGCAAGAGATGACCCATATAATTCAAATGTACCTAGCATGTACTGCCATATGATGTGCTTTGAGGGTGCCGAAGCTGTCTGAGGAGGGTCTCACACTCCCCGGTGCTTAGCACTTTTCATGGTGCTTAGCAAGAGAAGACCCATATAGTGCAAATGTACCTAGCATGTACTGCCATATGATGTGCTTTGAGGGTGCCGAAGCTGTCTGAGGAGACTCTCACACTCCCCGGTGCTTAGCACTTTTCATGGTGCTTAGCAAGAGAAGACCCATATAGTGCAAATGTACCTAGCATGTACTGACACATGATGTGCTATGAGGCTGCCGAAGCTGTCTGAGGAGACTCTCACACTCCCTGGTGCTTAGCACTTTTCATGGTGCTTAGCAAGAGAAGACCCATATAGTGCAAATGTACCTAGCATGTACTGCCATATGATGTGCTTTGAGGGTGACGAAGCGGTCTGAGGAGACTCTCACACTCCCCGGTGCTTAGCACTTTTTTCATGGTGTTTAGCAAGAGAAGACCCATAAAGTGCAAATGTACCTAGCATGTACTGACAGCTGTCTGAGGAGGGTCTCACACTCCGTGGTGCTTAGCACTTTTATGGTGCTTAGAAGGAAGCCATGCACGTGCTCTCATACATCGACTATAGCGTGTTACTTGGGTAGGCCACCTGACACCACAGTTGGCAGCTATCAATGGTCCTTACTGGGACAGGTCTTTGGTGCAACCTACATTGCATGTCATGTCACACAAATCTGTGGATCTATATATCTATACTATTCAACCATTGATACATTGGAAGGGACGGAGGTTCCATTATTTATCAATATTACGATATATTCCAAGGATGAGGAGCTAGCTAGCTAGCTAGCTGTTTTCCCACTATAACTCACCTATGCCTACAGTATGTGCATCAGCTAGATAGCTAGATAGCTACGTACGTAGCATGGCTAACGGTTTAATTAACTTGCTTGCTAACTGTCTCCCACTTCCTCATGTTCTCCTTCTTCAAGTTTCGTGGGTGCAGAGCATTCCTCAAAGTAACAGAAAAGGCCGGCGTCGATAATTTCTTTTCCCGACAGAGGTAGAAGCATAGGTTGGACTAGTATCTATGGTAGAAGCCAGCGTACACGTGCCTTTTGCTGGTGTATGCGTATATTGCCATATTAAAGTTGTACTGGTAGTGGCGGTGCTTACCCACGTTGTACACTGGTTTAATACCTGCCTGAGAAGCATGCTTTATAGGGCCAGTACCAGCAATGTAATTCATGCACATACTAACAGTACCAACCAATTCATGAACTAATGCACACAATCCATGCATACTTTATCACTGTATTATATACAAATACAATTCCCTATAAACGTATAACCGTTGTACAAGAGTTAATTAATAATAACAGAAATAATTCAAAACAACATAATGTGCCGTTATAATCTCAATTGTCTTGCACAGGTGTGCGCACTCCTCATGTTTTCACTGTCTCTCGTAAGAGATGCTGAACAGCTCCTCGATTCTCGAGCTTCTAGCACTTGCCTTGGTATCTGCCAGCCTTACCCCCTCCCTTGCCACTCATCACGTCAGCTATCCTTTATGGCAAACCACAGAGCTACCTGAAAACAACACTGCACAGTCTAACATGCCAAGTAACTTCATCTCTGAAGACTTCTATGCTCCAAACATATACACACTCAGCTATTCCACATTTTGGGACACGAGCATACATCCAACCATACAATTCATACAACCATACAATTCATACAACCATACAATTCATACAACCATACAATTCAGATAACTATAGAGCCTGTCAAATGACTGTCGTGGTACCCGACAGCAATGAAGAACTCACTTTGGACCGAGTTCTTTGACTGTTTCCACTTTTCCTGCCAACAGAAACATCCCAGGGCCTCGTTTACCTCCCACAGTGACAAAGGTAAGCACACCCTTCTCAGATAGCTGGTTGCCAAGAATATTCATAAACTCTCCATCTCCATCATCTCTGCAAGTTACAAATATAGGAGGGAAAAACCACCAAAATCCTCCATAATACAGTATCTATCTTCATGATCACCTGGTACGCACTAGCCCAAGCATTTTCACAATAAGTCAGACAGTATGGTGACTATACAACCACCTTCATCAGTGTCTATCCTGATCAAATGATGTGCTCACACCAATGCCTTAATTCTCATGCATGCAAGTATACTTACCTGTGAAAAACACTGCCAGCGGGGCAGGAGGGTCCTACTGAAGGTGCTGTGTGGCCAGCATCACTGATAGGTCTCGCAACAGGATACCAGAGTGCTGCATTGGAGGAACCACACAGAGTTTGCTCCAACCATGCACCGTGCACATCCACACGCGCACGTTCACACACATGCACAAACACACAAACACACACACTTTGCTCTTCCTTCTTCTTGCAACTTTTTAACTGCAGCAAGATGGTCTTCAGGGCCGGAGCTTAGAACAAGGAGGCAAGTGCAAGGTCCCGCATCACATGTTAGTGTCCACTCCAACCATCTCGTCGGGGAGACCACGACCTCTAACCTACAGTGAACATGCAAGTACGCATGTGGTGATATAACACAGCATCTCTGCTAAATATACAGCCCATTCGCACTATTATACACTGACTGCTGCCCGTGTGAAAAGGCATTTCAGAGGAAGTTTCAAGAATCAAAGGAGAACCACAATGCAGGGCTTTGCACGCCGCAAACAGGGTAGTCAGGTGGTGTCCGGCGTCTCTATCCCACTCATGTCGGCATTTCACGCAGCTGAGACAGCACACACACACACACACACGCAAGACTATACTCCAATGTGCTAGGGACTGCACAGGCAACTACAATCTAAACAGCTTGACACTTTCAATGTACATACAACTGGTAATAGCTGCAATCAAATCTTCCTGTGTTGTCACAGGTTGTGAGTAAGTTGGCAGACATTGCAATTCGTAAGTACGACCCAATCCTCTCCAACCTGAAGCAGTGTTGCTTGCATTTCACTCACTTCTGCCAACTCTGGATCTTCCGGTTGCAGCCAGCAAACATTTACTGCAGTGCCAGCCAGAATGTCACTATTGCACTGCCTCTCAATAACTCTCATCTGTTCAGGTGTCAGGCTTTCGTGTTGAGTTCAATAAAGGACTTGTTGTCTTCTCCAGTCACGAGGTTCCTAAATATGTGAAAGATGAAGGACACCATTACTCTGACATTGTGGACACAAAAACTACAACCAATGTCTAAATTACAAGACACTTGATTCTTGCCCATGATGCCACCTCACCATGAGGTAGTCTTGAAGCCATACAGCTTGTCTGCAACAGCAGTGATCAAGTGTTACTTCATACAGTGTAGTACACCGTACCCACACCTTTTTATTCAGTCACTGAAACGTCTGAATTACTTTAAAATGTGCGCTAGTGCGTACCAAAAGGGTCATGACTGATGTACCTAGCCACTCAGGACTCTACATACAGTATACTAGTCTCACATAGCCAGATACCTTTCTGTCTCCATTTTTGCAACAGCCGCATCCCCCCCCCCCCCCCTCTACACACACAATTGGGTAGAGTACATAAGGATTTACTGTCTGGAAAGACACATGAAGGAGGTACGTGGTCCTACTGCCGACTAACCTGAGTGCTGCTGCATGTGGTCAAACCGACGTCTCCAGTCGACCTCCACGTGCACCTCACTGCCCTCCTCCAGAGGTTGAACCGTGTAATGCACTGCTTGTGGGCTTGCGCAGCACACGAAGGACAGCTCGGCCTCCTACGGTGCCCCCGTCATCTGGCTGTGGGGGTAGGGACACACACGACATAAACCTCAGGCTAACACAGCATGCAGGCACACGCACACACCGTGTGAGCCTTAACCACAAACCTGCATAGCGTACACGAACTTGCATAGCAAGTTAAGTCGCGCTACATACCTGGCCGCCTCCCTCAGGAAACAGGACCGACGGTGTCCTACAAGACAACCTCGTAGCAATCTCGCCCATCAAATCGGGCAGGCTTGCATGACAACACACGCGTTGCCAAGGACATGGCATACGAATTCCTCTGGCAAGCAAACGACATCACATGCGATGAGCTGAAAAACAGCGTAGTCAAAGAAGAGGCTGAGCGCGTTGCAAGGCGCGACTACTATGTAATTGTCCTGCGTAGCCAGCACGCGGCCATTTTAAAGTATGACCAATACAAAAACGCGTATATATACATGCACAGGCAAACAATTAGCATTAACGCATTCCTGGCGCCGACCACAAGGGGGACTGTTGTTAGGAGTGTGACTAGCGGCCCAGGGCTGTTAGGCAAGGGGGGCGGGACAAGGGTGCTATAAAAGGAGCACAGCAAAGGGGTGAACACAAACCACTGCCAGTGCAGCCACCATGCTGCCCCTCAGCTCTTACCGGTATCTTGGACTGGTTCAGAAACTCTACTAGTGCCTCAAGGGAGCCCAAAGTGGAGGCCTGGACATACACACCAAATTCCTGACACTTGATTGCATTCAGTGTTTCCTGCAGACTTCTTCTCGCTCTGTCCTGCAACACATGGGGCATACACACACACACACACAGCATGCATGCGGTGCAGATGGGATGTTGGCAGGCTTAAAGCAAGAGGTGACGAGTGCACTCCCCAGCCAACCAAAGCTGCTGGAGTCCTGTGCGCTCTCCTGTGTGCGCAGCAAGGCGCATCAATCAATCTCACTGCAAAGCTGTTGTGGTCAAAGTACCAGTTGAGGGTACTAGTAAATCTCTGGACTCGCACTAATCAAGCTCACTTATAATATTTTATAACTATTATGTAAACTTCAAATTCACCCAAGGAAATTATGTTCACCATGAATTCAATTATATATATATTCACGTACAGTCAGCTCATAGAGTCACAGGGTGCTACAGTATATGAAATTGCTTCTTCAGTTCAACCATCAACTGCCAATCACTCTTTTGCAAGTCTTCCCGAAAGTACTCTTTGACTGCGTCAATGGACTGCCGACTCACCTGCAGACAGACGGGTTGGTACTCCAACCTGTCAGCACAGCTCACACGCTCACTCACACATTTACCTTGCTAACAAGGAGATCTGTCTCATCAAAGTGTCGCCCCACAAGTCTGGGTGCTTCCCCAGGTACGGGTTCAATCTTAATGCACACTTCCTGGCCTTTGCGTGCAGCTTCCACAGCTTTATGGTTAACCTCCAAGCTGGTGACCACACCAAGATCACAGAACTGCAAGCACAACATACGTGCGGGGTCAGAGGGGTCGGGTGCAAGAGAAGAGAAGATATTGGGTACAAGGGGGATTGTCAAATTACACAAGACATGTCACACTTATCCGTACCTCTCTTGTGGGGACCGTCAGGGGAGTGCCCTGCTTCACCACACCTCCTTGAACTTCCACTCCAACGACAATGGGGTCTCTCTTGTTGAAGACACAGTTGGGCAATATCCTAAGCTTACAAGGAAAGACTGCAATGTCTTTGTACTGCTCACGAAAGCGTTGCTTCAACTCCTGTGTAGGATTAATGACAAAGGAACAACAGCCAGTGCACCAAATCTTAGACCATCAAGGATCATTTAGGACACTCCATTAGCCAAAATTAGGCTTATAGCATCCACTGACACAACATGTCTATACAGAGCTCCAGACCCAAACTCTCTGTACAATTTCTTAAATTTATATTACTGGCATATGAAACATATTACTGGCGTATGAAACATATTACTGGCGTATGTAGCACACTAGTCTTGGCCCGCAGTCAGAATCCAGGGCTAGCAACAGTCCAGCAACAAATTCCAGGATGACACCTATTTGTGTGGATCCAGTAGTAGCACTCTGCAGTCTACATGCAAGCAGCACACACACAGCTCACCTCTCTGTAACCCAAAAATTTGTCAAATAAGTGGTAGATTATGTCCGCTGAGAAGATATGCACCCCAACACTGTCCGCGTACTCCTGTGCTTCACGCTCCACACGAATGTCAAAGGCAAGGATCACAGCATACCTGCACAGATGGGATGCACTGGGACCTGATCACACCGTGGCAGAAAGACGCCGAGGGTGATTGTACTATGGCATGCTAATGTTCACACTTCAAACTGCACACAGAGGTCGTCTCTGCTCCTGCTCTCTGCACCAAAGGCACTGTGGCCACCATAGTGGTCGCCATGAACGGAGCAAACAAAATAGAGTGGACATCTGGCAAGACTGGCCAAAACCAAGCTGACTCGCTTGGATCACAAAAGGAAAGGTTTGTCTGCACTCGTGGACTGTTGTGCAGCCTTCATCGATTATAATTCTACAAAGGACAAAGGATTATTGCCCGGGTGATGACTTAAACAGTCAGAAACGCAAAAACAGGTCAGCCATTTTAGCTGCAAGCTGTAAACAGTGTGAACGATGCACCATGTTCGTAATATCGCCGCCACACTGTAGCTCGCTGACTTCATTCTGCCACACTGTGACCACAGGCTCAGCCAAAGCTAGTCAGTCATGAAGTCACAGCATCGGTATGCATGCGGACAGCCGTGCACCCACTCCTTCTTATGCTCCAGCATCACAGACGCCTTCATCACATCTCGCTTGTGCACAGGACCAATATTCACTCCAAAGTACTGCAGTGCGGGGTGGAGCAGCAAAGGGGTGAACACAAACCACTGCCGGTGCAGCCACCATGCTGCCCCTCAGCTCTTACCGGTATCTTGGACTGGTTCAGAAACTCTACTAGTGCCTCAAGGGAGCCCAAAGTGGAGGCCTGGACATACACACCAAATTCCTGACACTTGATTGCATTCAGTGTTTCCTGCAGACTTCTTCTCGCTCTGTCCTGCAACACATGGGGCATACACACACACACACACAGCATGCATGCGGTGCACATGGGATGTTGGCAGGCTTAAAGCAAGAGGTGACGAGTGCACTCCCCAGCCAACCAAAGCTGCCGGAGTCCTGTGCGCTCTCCTGTGTGCAGCAAGGCACATCAATCATTCTCACTGCAAAGCTGCCACAGTGTGAGCTATGCCATACCCCACCGCTCTTGCAGACAGCCTTCTAGTCCATGGAACCTGCTCACCTTCAGCACTTCCACTTCATCAGCATACTTAGCCACAAAGACAGGCGTGCCGGCCACTGTTTTGTCCAAGTCCTTCCCTGTAATCTTCACACCTTGGGATCCCGCCAACTGTTTGTGTTGAATGTATGCACTCTGCAGGCAAGCACAGCAAGGTGTGGCACGTCACAGCCCCGCGTCACTATCAGCCCCACATTATTCATCCATCACCTTCACTCTTAGCTCTCTCAACGGTTGCGGTGTAAGCAGAGCACGCACTTGAGTGGTGAAGGGGCCATCCCCACCACACAAAACCAGTGTGTCCCCTTCCTTCAGGAACCCATTACGGAGAATCACATCCACAGTCATCCCTAAACCAGGAATGGACTTGACCTTCAGAGAAAAGCGCAGACAAAGCAGTAAGCCGGGGCATGCGTTATACACTAACACATGCCGCTCACCTCCAGGACATGGCATTCAAGATTCTCTGAGAACTTCAGCTTCTCAATATGTTGCTTCTGACTCAGCATTCCCAGCAGTGCCATGAGGTCTCCCATGCCATCACCTATGATTGCAGACGTTGGACACACAGGGACATACTCTTTGAAGTTGACTTTCTCCCAGAACAAGGCAACATTCAGCTCCTGTAGGGCAGAAGGACTGCGGCTGCACCACTCTCAGCACAGCTCCTGTTTACATCCGCATGCAGTGCACTGTATGAACAGAGCACTATGAGCATTCTAACAAACGTATTAGCCCGACCTACACCACACAGACCACACCTCAGCAACAACAAACATGCACTGGCTCACTTGTTCTGCAAACTGTCCGACAACCTGCTTGTACAGCTCATCAAACTGGGAAACAGATGTTGGCTTTTGCCTTTTCAGGTTGTCATGGATACTGCAAAGCGGATTGCGTTTCCAGTCCAACAAGCAATCCACCTTGTTCAAGGCCACCACAAAAGGGACTTTCCCGCGTTTTCAAATGTTTATTGACTCAATTGTCTGTGGCTCCAGCCCGTGCATGACGTCCACCACCAGCACGGCAAGATCACACAGCGACGAACCACAGGTGCAAAGGTTGCTGAAGGACTCATGACCTGGCGTGTCAATGATGAGGAGGCCAGGTACGCGCAGGTCCTGTCGAGAGAACTACACCAAACAGTAGCAGACAATACAAAGACATGTGAAAGCCTTTCTAATCAAAGGAGCCCTTGAACATAATCTTTGTCCTTCAGAGTCCCCACTATTCAAAGCTCTATCTAAAACACATCCTAACACTGCACATCCTACTTCGTTTTCCTGTGCTCTTTTAGGGCTCAGTGTTCTTTATTTTCCATTCTCACGGTACTAAGCAGCAGCTGCATGCTGCTGATGGCTGTTAGAACAAGCACAGCAGTGCCCCCTAGTCCTTGTAGGGTGTCTAGGGAAGACCACTAACAACAACTTTGGCACCACAACACAACTCTGCTAAATAGCAATGATTGAGCATTTCACACATGTAGCACAGTATAGATTGTAAATTGTACAACGTTTCGCTCACGAAGGTCTTGGTCAGGCACACACGTATGTACATAATGCTCAATCAACACCATTGACATTTACAAGCCCCACAGCCATGAGCCTGCCTGTACCTGTACATGCATGCCCCTTACTCCTCCACCACACCCACCTCCTTCAGGTGCCCTGTTTGGCCTCTGATAGCTTCCTGCGGCACAAACGTTGCACCAATTCGCTGTGTGATCCCACCGGCCTCCCCATCCTGGACATTGGTGCGCCGGATCTGTGCATGCATGGTCCGAGACACTTGCATGGCTCGCAATAGGGAGGGTACATGCACACGCAGGCTGTACTCACCTTGTCCAGAATCTTGGTCTTCCCTGTATCCACATGACCCAAAACACACACTACAGGAGACCTAAGGACTTCCAAACTTGTTTCTGCGTCTGCTCTTTGCCTGCGTTTCTAGAGAGGAACAGTAAAGAAACATTGGGTCAGAGAAGGAGACTGCAGTTGGGGCACCTCCAGCTCCAGCTACCTCCAGCCGACGACACACTCTGGCTCTCTGCCTCTCCGGAGCTGGAAGGGTTTCGTCTTCAGATTCACTGCTGTTCTCAGACTCTTCAGACACATCGGAGTCACCCTCATCTGCCACTGCAGCTTCCTGTGCTACCACAGCATGTGTGCTGTGCCTGGTATGAGAAGCAACCACTGACGCTTCCACCTCTTCCTCTTACCCTGCTCTCCGGTCATACCTCACAGGTCTTCGCTCACCTTGGGACTCGGAGTGCAGGCCAGGGATGTTAACACCTGCAACACAAAAGGCATTCTGCGGCACATACACACACACACACACACACACACACACACACACACACACACACACACACACACACACACACACACACACACACGCACACACACGCACACGCACGCACGCACACGCACACACACACACACACACACACAAGCGCATACACTCGTACACAGCAGGAGCAGCAGTACTGACCTTGCGCCTTAAGGACCTCTGCCTGCTGCTTTTCCTTCCGCTCACGCTCTGACTTGGTCAGCCACTTTCCCTCCTTCTTCAAGCGGTCACGCTTCTCCTTTTCTTTCTCCTTCTTCTGCTTCTTCTCCTCCTCCAGCCTAAGCTGCTCCAGCCGGCGACGCTCTGCCTCCTCCTCTGTCGATACACGCTGCCGCTCCTCCTCTTCCTCACGCTGTTGCTGAGCAGCACGAATTGCCTCCAGGCGTTTCTTGATAGCAGCTCCAACCACAGACTTTGAGTGAATTGGCCGCCATTTTGTTCAGCCTGCTGAGGAGTATAATAATTATAATTATATGAATATCTACGATTATCTAGCTCGCCTGCTAGTCCCTCTACCTAGGGGACGCTCTTCTCTTCAACGCCATCGAACGCCCGGTGGTGGACTGGCCCTTGGTTGTCTTTCTTGCGCCGCCACCAGCCGCTCGGGTGTAGAACAGGCTCTCCTCTCCCTTGTCCATGAGCAGGTCCTCTCGAGACACGCCCGAGCCGCCGCCGTCGAACAGGTGCTTTGTTCTGGGGAACTTGTATCAACATCACAGACCACAGACACTACAGCAGCCAAATGATGAAGCATAAAATGTCTGTTACAAAACATGCTATTTGCATGTTCCTTTTGATACTTTGCCACACAACTTTCCCTTTCGTGCTGAGTCTGCGACAATACTGAAATGCAAGTGTTGTGCCCGAGAGACTATGTCCCTATTCTACCTGCTTCCGAATGGCTTTGTCCATGTTCTACAGCAACATATATAGGGAGCAGCTGCCACGTCCTGCCAAAGGGCGGGCAGGGGTGCACTGTGCAGCAGACTAACCTGGCTAAGCTTCCCGACGTTGCAGCACTCTTCTGCTTAGCCACGCCTCCAGATTTGGCCCCGCCCCCTTCTGCACCAACGAGACAGCTTGATTGACTAGTAACACGTATCTGCATGAATCAATACCATATAAATCCCCCTCGTCGCCTCCACATTACCCACTCTTCTTCGTCTTCCGTTGTTCTTGCTGCGAACATTTAAGGGCGGCGGCTTCTTCCGATGCCCTTGAGCCATCGCGCTCGCAAGAGCCATGTGGGTATTTCACTACTGGCCTGCAGAAAAGGGTAAGCCGCCACGTTAGTATTACCACACGCTATATCGCGCCTACTTCACGTATAAATCATAGGCACACTTGCACACATCTGCTGGTCTCCACGTTATGCTTGCCACTGCACTCCAATTATGACCCGGTGCGAGCTTTCGCCTGACTGGTATAATGCCTATGCGCGGCTTGTGCAGAACCCCCCGGAACTGGGAGATCAATAAGTGCATTCCATATTCCACTCCATGCCCTCGCCACCGGGCAACCGGCTGAATACAACCGTTCTCTCCTGGTGAAAGCATTCTGGCTACGCGAGACTAGCTCGTACGCTGTAACAGCCTGGAACAGCATGGCAGAAGGAATCCTTAGATTAACAGTGCCAGAGCGGTCTTGACACAGCTTGGTGCGACTAGGACATTTGGATAACAGCTGCGCGAAGTTTACTAACCAAAACAAGCGCGCGCACCACCACAAGAAGCCAGTCAGCTGTTCCTCTCTTCGTGGTAAATGTTCCATTCCAAATCGGCACATTCCCACTCCAAATTTAATATTCAATTTTCCTGACCTTCGAACAGCCGTGCACAAAGCTGCTCGAAGCAAATTTGACCAAATTAACAATTAAATATCTTAAAGGAACTGTCTGTGAATATTAAAAAAAAAAAAAAAAAAAAAAAAAAAAGGAATTTCTGATATTTATATAATATTATTATTGATAAAAAATGTGCATAAGTTGCTCCTCAGAAGGTCCAACCCGGTTCTCGACAGATATGGTTCAATTCCATTGGGGGAGACCAGCCACCGGTATCCCAGTCCCCCCCTAATGGGGCCGGCACTACAGTGCCGTGTGGCTGACCTTGCCGCTCGCATGGCGTACACGACTTTGGTTTCGAACCCTGGAGATTTGGATTGGCACGCTGAGTGATAGCACAACTCGCCACCGCGGCGCACCTATTTAGGTAAAGTGATTTCTCCTACTTATACTTAAAGCCTGGGCATAGCTCCTATACATGTAATGTATTAGCGCGCGGTGGTAAAATTAGCGAAACGGTCGCGACCTGGAACAACGAAAGGCCACGCATGGGCTTATATTTCAAGGTGCGAAGTGCGAAAGCTCTCTCAAAGGCAACCTGGAGTGCACGTAAGGGAGGCCGTTGCACTTGTATCGCTTGCATGGGACGGCATGAGCAACAAAGGCGCGCCCGACTGTATACATCTAATGTATTAGCGCGCGGTGGTGAAAGTAGCGTAACGGTCGCAACCCGGAACAACTAAAGGCCATGCGTGGGCTTGTATTTCAAGGTGTTAAGTGCGAAAACTCTCTCAATGGCAACCTGGAGTGCACGTAAGGGAGGCCGTTGGTCTTGTATCGCTTGCATGGGACGGCATGAGCAACAAAGGCGCGCCCGACTGCGTAGTATGAGCGAGACCAGGTCCTGTTCGCAGTGGGCGTATGAGGGCGAGGTGGAGAAGTCGGCGGAGGAGGCCTCTAAGGGGCCGTGCATGTTGCTTAACATTTATGCCCAATGTATAGTTTAATGTATACGTATAAATGACAACGTTGTGTGCATGCACTGATACCTCAATATGGCGCCATAGACAGTACGAAAGTTAGAGCATCTGTATGATGGCGCAAGCAGAGCAGTGCGGAACTGGAGGGTGTGTGGGTTCCTTTCCGCTGCCCAGTGGACTCAAGATTAAGCTTGCGAGGTCGCGGTACGCGGTAGCGCGCGACCTGAAAGGAGTAACAGCGCGGGAACTGGACAGTGGTAAGGAGCACTTATGCCTGCTACTAGCTGTGTGCTAATGATTAAATTTTAATAAGGAAATATTCAGCTACATATGGGTAGTACTAGCACTCTGTGATTCTGCCCTATATGTGAGTGTGAGCGAGGAAGACGCGAAGTTGATACTGGAGCTGTGGAGCAGAGCAGTGGCCCACTACCAGGGCCCTCAGGTGATGGGCGGGGCTGCACCCTCCTCACCTTGCTGAAACAGGAGCAAGAGTTGTGGAGCATTGTGACCTTCTGTGCACGGGTGGATGATATACTGGGTGAGTACAACCCTCCTGCATGTGTGTGTGTGTGTGTGTGTGTGTGTGTGTGTGTGTGTGTGTGTGTGTGTGTGTGTGTGTGTGTGTGTGTGTGTGTGTGTGTGTGTGTGTGTGTGTGTGTGTGTGTGTGTGTGTGTGTGTGTGTGTGTGTGTGTGTGTGTGTGTGTGTGTGTGTGTGTGTGAATGTGCATGTGTGTAACTGTGTGTGTATGTGTGTTGTGTGTATGTGTGTGCGTGTGTGTGTGTGTTGAGGGCAGGTGTGGTGGGTGCATGGGCCACATGTATGTGAGGTGTACTGCACCCACCCTGCTCCCGTTGTGTGTGTGTGTGTGTGCTCCCAGGGAGGAGGTGAGTCGCGGGGAGGGACAGCGGATGGATGCACTCAGTCAGGTGGCAGAGCAGTTGGGACGGCCCACCGAAGAGGTGTGCCTCCACTTACTTGTGTGTGTGGGTGTGTGGGTGGGTGTGGATGTGTGTGTGTGTGTGTGTGTGTGTGTGTGTGTGTGTGTGTGTGTGTGTGTGTGTGTGTGTGTGTGTGTGTGTGTGTGTGTGTGTGAATGTGCATGTGTGTAACTGTGTGTGTGTGTGTTGTGTGTATGTGTGTGCGTGTGTGTGTGTGTGCGTGTGTGTGTGTTGAGGGCAGGTGTGGTGGGTGCATGGGCCACATGTATGTGAGGTGTACTTCACCCACCCTGCTCCCGTTGTGTGTGTGTGTGTGTGCTCCCAGGGAGGAGGTGAGTCGCGGGGAGGGACAGCGGATGGATGCACTCAGTCAGGTGGCAGAGCAGTTGGGTCGGCCCACTGAAGAGGTGTGCCTCCACTTACTTGTGTGTGTGGGTGTGTGGGTGTGTGTGGATGTGTGTGTGTGTGTGTGTGTGTGTGTGTGTGTGTGTGTGTGTGTGTGTGTGTGTGTGTGTGTGTGTGTGTGTGTGTGTGTGTGTGTGTGTGTGTGTGTGTGAATGTGCATGTGTGTAACTGTGTGTGTGTGTGTTGTGTGTATGTGTGTGCGTGTGTGTGTGTGTGCGTGTGTGTGTGTGTTGAGGGCAGGTGTGGTGGGTGCATGGGCCACATGTATGTGAGGTGTACTTCACCCACCCTGCTCCCGTTGTGTGTGTGTGTGTGTGCTCCCAGGGAGGAGGTGAGTCGCAGGGAGGGACAGCGGATGGATGCACTCAGTCAGGTGGCAGAGCAGTTGGGTCGGCCCACTGAAGAGGTGTGCCTCCACTTACTTGTGTGTGTGGGTGGGTGGGTGGGTGTGGATGTGGGTGTGGGTGTGTGGGTGTGGGGGTGGGTGGGTGTGTGTGTGTGTGGGTGTGTGTTCACGTTGGTCGGTTTCCTCCACAGGTATATGAAGGACACACCTTCCTCCTGGAGCAGTACCACAAGGCATTTTTACAGCAGCAAGTTAAATCGCCGGACGTCAGTTTGTCAGTGGTTGCGTTTCACGATTTATTGCGCTGTAAATACATTGTTGTCGTCATTTGCTGTCATTTTCAAAGAGTTTGGAAGAAATACTGGCTCATTTCGAGCAGCTGCGACAAGAGACCGGGCGGGCGCTGCAGGGACAGGCGGTCCTAGCCTCCGGGCCGCCCGCTGAGGGGGCTGGCCTTGCAGGTGGAGGCGGCGCGGATGTCTCGCGAGGGCGAACTCGCGAGGAGAAGCGCCAAGTTGGAGGAGCTGAAGGTGGCGCCAGTTGCATGAGTTATCGCACGTTCAGTCGCTAGAAGGACTCGTGTGCGTGCGTACACGTGAGATGGTGCTGGCGGGGCGAGCTGGAAGGATATGGTCGCGACAAGTTGAAGCTGCATCGTGAGGGGGACTCTCTTCTCCTGGAGGTAAGTCAGCGACAGAGCACGGAAGCAAGCTTAGAGCTTCTTAAATGTAGGTGTGAGGGGCTGTCAGTGTCAGTGTGAGGGGCTGTCAGTGTCAGTGTGAGGGGCTGTCAGTGTCAGTGCGAGGGGCTGTCGGTGTCAGTGCGAGGGGCTGTCGGTGTCAGTGCGAGGGGCTGTCAGTGTCAGTGCGAGGGGCTGTCAGTGTCAGTGCGAGGGGCTGTCAGTGTCAGTGCGAGGGGCTGTCAGTGTCAGTGCGAGGGGCTGTCAGTGTCAGTGCGAGGGGCTGTCAGTGTCAGTCCGAGGGGCTGTCAGTGTCAGTCCGAGGGGCTGTCAGTGTCAGTGTGAGGGGCTGTCAGTGTCAGTCCGAGGGGCTGTCAGTGTCAGTCCGAGGGGCTGTCAGTGTCAGTGTGAGGGGCTGTCAGTGTCAGTGTGAGGGGCTGTCAGTGTCAGTGTGAGGGGCTGTCAGTGTCAGTGTGAGGGGCTGTCAGTGTCAGTGTGAGGGGCTGTCAGTGTCAGTGTGAGGGGCTGTCAGTGTCAGTCCGAGGGGCTGTCAGTGTCAGTCCGAGGGGCTGTCAGTGTCAGTGTGAGGGGCTGTCAGTGTCAGTCCGAGGGGCTGTCAGTGTCAGTGTGAGGGGCTGTCAGTGTCAGTGTGAGGGGCTGTCAGTGTGAGGGGCTGTCAGTGTCAGTGTGAGGGGCTGTCAGTGTCAGTCCGAGGGGCTGTCAGTGTCAGTGTGAGGTGCTGGTTTCTACTTGTACCGTTGTACCGATGTGGGCAGCAGTGTGTGTGCATGTGAGCCCACTCCTCAGACATACCGATGTGTTGTGGTCACCCTCCTGTGTCGTGCCGTGTGATGCAGAAATGCAACCAGGCCCAGCTGCTGAGGGTGAAGCGGCAACTGCAGGAGTGCCACGCCCACAAGAGGAGGCCACCCATGCATCTCCAGGCTACCATAGACCAGTTCAGAGGAACGGGCATGGGCAAAGATATAAAGTGTTTAGTGACGGCTACCTCCTGTGTCTGCATACAAGTGATGTAGTGATGTGGAACAACTGCATGCCAGAGACAACTACGTTGCATGTATATATACTTCAGCATGTGTCTGGACATGCGTTATTACATGGACTGACAATATCAAGGCTAGCGCTTCAGGGTGCTGTGAGTGAGCGGAGCAGTGATGGAAGGCCAGTGGTTAGTTAGATGGGGCACGCACGCTGTTGTATACTTGGGAGTAGGGATCCCCAGTCTGCACCTGGGTATGGTTTACAGGGGAGGGGAGGGGGGGCAGTGACAGGATGTGTTGTATGAGAAAACGCATGAAACACAACCTTTCTTTAAAACAGCTACAAAGAGAGCCCTAACCCAAAGAGAACACGTGGATAAAAGAGATGAATATTTTATAGCTGCATTCCAACGGCATGCATATGTCAATTATTCATATCATGCAAACCAGTTGTAGACACCATGGAAGCTAAGACACATCCCACACGTGATGGAGGGCACATATGGCTATTGCATCATGCTAAATGTACATACATGTACGTACATACATACATGGACTGCATACATACACACCCATACATATATACATGTATATATGTGTGCATATATATGTATGGGTGTATATATATATGTGTGTGTGTGTGCATATATATACGTACATGTATAGCTGGGCCAGCGGCCGGACAGCCGCCCACCATCCATGGGCTTGCCTCTGCCGAAGGGGGTATGCATGTACACATACAAACCTACACGTATACACGCATACAACCATATACGCCCACGTACATGCTGTGCAGTGTGCTACAGTGGGTTGGTGCCGTCGCAACTCACAGAG
The DNA here is from genome assembly GCA_949841015.1 of Aplysina aerophoba. Taxonomy (NCBI): domain Eukaryota; kingdom Metazoa; phylum Porifera; class Demospongiae; order Verongiida; family Aplysinidae; genus Aplysina; species Aplysina aerophoba. The sequence continues at coordinate 5,971,702 of OX465048.1, read as the reverse complement.
CACAACTGGCAGTGATCAGAATGCCACGGCCAGTCAGACCCAATGCGAGGTACATATACAGTCTGGCTGGCTGGCAGGCAAGCTGTTCAACAAACTACTGCATATTACATATGGCCAAATCTGATTCATACAATATTCATAATTATATTGCATTGTATGCCTGCTGTGTTTTGCATACACTGTTCTATATACAAACCACATGCCTAATGGAGTGCAAGGTAGTTACTACATGCTCGCACGGTAGTGCTTCATTCCATAGTGTGTGCTGGACCTATCAAGTGGTGTCAAAGTAACAGCTAGTTCATCAGACAGTCTCACTTCCACCCATCACTGTGGCGTCTGCAGCCCCATCAGCAGTTGTGGGGCTCTTGGCATTCTCTCCTGGACCAGCACTCCCTTCTCTTTCACTGGCAGCCCCTTCTCCTTCAGTGGCAGCTCCTTCTCCTTCAGTGGCAGCCCCTTCTCCTTCACTGGCAGCCCCTTCTCCTTCAGTGGCACCTCCTTCTCCTTCATCAGCTGCAGTAGCGTCTTCCTCCACAATAGCTTGCTTATCATCCCCAGGACGCTTACGTTTGAAGAAACCAAGCTAGGCACAGACACAGTAGAGGAAGATGCACAAGTGTGTGTGTGTGCGTGCACGCAAGCATGTGTGTACATGTGTAGAGGTGTGTACAAGTGTGCTTGCTCACAAGGTACAGGACGATAAAGACCGCAATGATGAGAACAATGGCCACTGCAATGGGTACAGCAATGGCCCACCATGGGACCTCCTGCGAGGTTGGAGGCCGAGGTTCAACTCGCACCTCCACAATCACCTGCACATAATTGAGTATTGGCATGTAATAAACACTTAAACTGTGGAGCCCACAGGGAACCCCCTGCAGCACCAAATGCCAACTTGAGGTGTCATACAATGTAACACCTAAACACTGCATAACAATAGTGTTGTGGCTACAATTTGACCCTTCAAAGCACTCCTAGAAGTGTGGGAGTTATCTTGGGGCAAACTGCCCAGTATCCCCATCACGTGTGCACTGCTCAGTCAAGCAAGAGTCAAGTTTTCGCTCATGCACGCACCACGTACATGAGCAAATCAGACGACCACGCTAACCACGCAATGCGTTGCAGGTAACAAGGATGGCCAAGCACACCAACTCAACCTGCAGATGACTCACGGTGTGCTGGTTATTGCTGTTGTCTCCCTCCTCCACATTTGGGTCCGTGATGGAGAACTCAGCCAAGAACTCCAGGGTAGTACCAACAGTGGCAACCTGTAGCAGGTTCATGGTGATCACATGATCATCACATGATCATCACCTCCTATTCACTATCTGATTCTAAATCACCCACCGAAAACTGGTGGTCATCCACATAGCCAAACAGCGTGATGTTGATGACATCTTGAGTCCTCACAAATCGAGCCTCACACTGCACTGCTGCGCACCGAGATCTGTTTGAGCAGGTCTGCATAAGTGGCATCAAACGGTTTCACTACAACGGACTTGCACGGCACTCAGTTGGTTCACACTAACAGACTCACCACTTGACCGCCCTCTACACATGGCACATCAGGACCAATATCATCATGTCTTGCTCCTCCACCCAAGCCAAGGGGGTCCAGCGGAGGATCATATGTGCAAACAACTGTTGGACTAGTCTGCATGGAGACCACATTACACTAATCACCTTACCATAGCCCCGCCTTCCTTACCATAGCCCCGCCTACCTTACCATAGCCCCGCCTACCTTACCATAGCCCCGCCTTCCTTACCATAGCCCCGCCTACCTTACCATAGCCCCGCCTACCTTACCATAGCCCCGCCTACCTTACCATTGCCCCGCCTACCATACTGCGACCCATCACACACCAAGCCTGTCACTCCACCACTGTCCCAGCGCACTAGGCCTACCCACATGTTGCACACGTACCCTGGACACTACTGGATACTAGCTAGCTAAGGCCCAGGGAGTCCCCAGGGAGTCTGCGGACACCTAATACACTGCATGCGTGGAAACAGGACTCACTGAGACAGAAGTGAGATAGAAGAGATAGGGGCTTCTTGTGCAACCACTTCTGTGTGGCACAAGCACCTCCAGCTGGCCAGAAGAAATTACAGAAGGGCCGCGGTTAAGGAAAACAAAAGAGACACTGACATTTCTGCCAATTTCTGTAAACGATGATGGCAGTGATGTCTGGCGCGGGGAGTTGCGCTCCACCCTCAGCACAATGTCCGACTGCATTGTCCTGTGAGGAAATAAAATGGCTCATATTTGATGACCTTCAATCACTGTTCACACAAAGTACCTTGTGAACTGACCTTAGCGTGTGGCTTAAGGTTGATGACCAAATGAACGATACACACGATGAGTGAATTTCATCAAAAAGCATAGAAGAGCGTGTACGTCATCTCTAGAACTAGGCTCATATGCTTGTACGCTTGTATTACCAAGTTGTGGTCCCTCGAAGCACGCGCGTACAGGGCCTGAATGTGGACCTGGTTACCCGTCCCCGGCTTCGTTTGTGTGTAATGGTTGCAAGGCAATTAATTTTGTGCAAAACGTAATCACCCAATCTACCTTTTATTGTTAATTAAAATCTGGTTAGAGTACTCCACCTTAGAGCATGCACACTGATGGCTGCTTCTTTTGGTGGACAGCACAATTATACTACATAATTATATACATACCATATAATTACGTACATACAAATAAGATACCTCACAACAAAGCTATTCAGAGCAATGCAGGTCTCCCAGTCCCCCCCTCCCCCCTCACCTCAGACCTCCTCTCTCCTTCCCCTCCCCTCCTCTCTCCTCTCCTCTCCCCTCCCCTCTCACCTCACACCTCCTCTCTCCTTCCCCTCCCCTCTTCTCTCCTCTCCCCTCCCCTCTCACCTCACACCTTTCCTCTTCTCTTCCCTCCCCCCTCCCTTCAGACCTCTCTCCTTCCCCTCCCCTCTCACCTCACACCTTTCCTCTTCTCTTCCCTCCCCCCTCCCTTCAGACCTCTCTCCTTCCCCTCCCCTCTCACCTCACACCTTTCCTCTCTCCTTCCCCTCCCCTCTCCTCCCCTCCTCTTTCCTCTTCTCTTCTCTCCCCTCCCCCCTCCCCCATTCTACCTCCCCTTCCCCCTCACCCCCTCTCTCCTCTCCTCTTCCCTCCCCTCTCACCTCACACCTCCTCTCCCCTTCCCTCACCCCCTCTCTCCTCTCCTCTTCCCTCCCCTCTCACCTCACACCTCCTCTCCCCTTCCCTCACCCCCTCTCTCCTCGCCACACTTACGTTACAACTGCATCAGCAGCAGCAACCACTTCAACATCCACTCTTCTGTTGTTGTTAGATGGATCTGTTTCTCTGTTCCTTTCTGGCATACTTGGACTGTACGAATACAATGCACAGACACAGACAATGCGTCCAACACACACAATGCCTTGAACAACCCTAACTGCACTTACGGGAGGATTGTAGCACTAATGCTGACGATTCTACTGCCCAGATCAATGGCCATCATATTCACAGTAACACTGAAATAGACTGTAACATTCACCTGCACAGGGAGATAGGAGCAGGAGTGGAGTGGTGGTGGGTGAATGAGAGAAGAGGGGCTGACATACATACATACGACGCCCTACCTCGCACCCATGGTTGCAACTCACTATAGCGTTGGGTCTGATCACGCCCAACAAGATGCAATCAACTGTGTTACTTGAGGGGAGCGGGGAGCACCTGTGAACGTCGGGGTTAGCTACGCGCCGAAAGCTCATGCCTTGAGAGAATGAAAACCGCACAGTAGGGCTAAACGCGTCGTCCATGCCGGCGGCTGACGTCACCACAGCACGGACAGCCACTTGCTCGTTAAAACCCAAAAGAACACGCGCGTCACTACACAACAGCAAAGCACACAGGCCACGAATGAATGTCACCAAATATCGTGAATGTGTGTGTGTTTGTGGGTGTCCGTGAGCGAACCTGGGTTCCACAACAGTGAAGGACTGGAACAGCAGGTCAAACTCACACACATCATCGCTGCCACACCTGCGTTCGCCCACCACCTACATTGGGACATACCATATCACATTACTTTAGTACATGCGGTTGCCATGCCACCCACAAACCACTCACTGATGCAAAGGTGTTTCCAATGAGACGTGAGTAGATACGTTTATCCAAGAGGTCAGTCAGCACATCCATTCCATTGGCTTTTTCTGGCACATCCCCCTGTTCAACGTCAGCCTCAATTGCGGGAGTGATTGCTTCAGTCTGGATGTCCACATTTGCATTCTGAGGAACAAGAAACAACACCACCATGAAGAGAGCTGACTTGGGATGCTTGATATCAACCACCCGGGTACCTGGAGGGTTGCAGTCTGATTGACACAGGGCTGATCACCACCAACAGTAAGCATAAACTTCCCCGTGACAGCAGAGTTACCATCTTCAAACAGGACACGAGCTGGGAAGCCACCTTCCCGGCGGTCAGCATACACAGTATAATTCACAGCGGCAACGCGAGGTGAGAGATAGGAGAATCTTGGTTGGACCTGCTCCAACACAAGGTCAGTGCTCCATAGTGACCAGAGCCACTTCTAGGCAAAGTACATGTGGGCCTGGGCGGGGGACTAGGGCACATCTGCAGTCTGCTAGACTTGCCAGTGATTTAGGGGGAGACTCACCAACAACTTGATTAGGTTTAAAGCAGGACCCGCTGGCCCGCAAACAATACCGCACCATGAAACTGAAGGGAGCAGAGTACAGGGACTGCTAACGGTTACACTGAGGTGCAGCATGTGAGCAGAGTACAGGGACTGCTAACGGTTACACTGAGGTGCAACATGTGAGCAGAGTACAGGGACTGCTAACGGTTACACTGAGGTGCAACATGTGAGCAGAGTACAGGGACTGCTAACGGTTACACTGAGGTGCAACATGTGAGCAGAGTACAGGGACTGCTAACGGTTGCACTGAGGTGCAACATGTGAGCAGAGTACAGGGACTGCTAACGGTTGCACTGAGGTGCAACATGTGAGCAGAGTACAGGGACTGCTAACGGCTACACTGAGGTGCAACATGTGAGCAGAGTACAGGGACTGCTAACGGCTACACTGAGGTGCAACATGTGAGCAGAGTACAGGGACTGCTAACGGTTGCACTGAGGTGCAACATGTGAGCAGAGTACAGGGACTGCTAACGGCTACACTGAGGTGCAACATGTGAGCAGAGTACAGGGACTGCTAACGGTTGCACTGAGGTGCAACATGTGAGCAGAGTACAGGGACTGCTAACGGTTGCACTGAGGTGCAACATGTGAGCAGAGTACAGGGACTGCTAATGGCTACACTGAGGTGCAACATGTGAGCAGAGTACAGGGACTGCTAACGGTTGCACTGAGGTTCAACATGTGAGCAGAGTACAGGGACTGCTAACGGCTACACTGAGGTGCAACATGTGAGCAGAGTACAGGGACTGCTAACGGCTACACTGAGGTGCAGCATGTGAGCAGAGTACAGGGACTGCTAACAGTTACACTGAGGTGCAACATGTGAGCAGAGTACAGGGACTGCTAACGGCTACACTGAGGTGCAACATGTGAGCAGAGTACAGGGACTGCTAACGGCTACACTGAGGTTCAACATGTGAGCAGAGTACAGGGACTGCTAACGGTTGCACTGAGGTGCAACATGTGAGCAGAGTACAGGGACTGCTAACGGTTGCACTGAGGTTCAACATGTGAGCAGAGTACAGGGACTGCTAACGGTTACACTGAGGTGCAACATGTGAGCAGAGTACAGGGACTGCTAACAGTTACACTGAGGTGCAACATGTGAGCAGAGTACAGGGACTGCTAACAGTTACACTGAGGTGCAACATGTGAGCAGAGTACAGGGACTGCTAACAGTTACACTGAGGTGCACCATGTGAGCAGAGTACAGGGACTGCTAACGGTTGCACTGAGGTGCAACACGCGAGACTACTTACCTGGTCTTGTCCACAGCTAGCACTGATACACTGGGTATCACATCGGCGGTCAGGACAAGTACACTTCGAGATCTAAAGAGACAGCAAGAGGACCACACCTCCTCTCATTCAACTACGTATTAAATTCTAATTACTACAGCATTTAATAAGTCTGCACACTAACCCTAACCCTACTGCAATTTACACGTTCGCTCTAAAATTCATCATTCTATTTACTGCCATGGAAAAAAATGTTTGAGTGAATTGTAATTCCGACAGTTTTCCTGTCTCTCTAATTTCTCCCATGAAACTGCAACTTTCGTCACATCCGACTGGAAGCAATACAATACAGTAGCAACCACAAAATGGCTGTGTGGATAGGAAGAACGCGGTCAACACAGATGAATACTTCCTTTCTGCATATGCTTGTTCCTTCTCTGTACCTAACTAAGTGCAGTGTCAATGTCAACATTGGTGAAATCTCTGGTACTACACTAGCCGGGATGAAATTGGACAGATGGATCTTGTCAATTAACTAGACGTTTCGACCCCAATCCCAATTGATTGGGAGAAGGCACAGGTTGTGGACAGTCATCCACACTACACACAATGATGCACACTGGAGGCATGGCACATCAGATCGGAGAGGAACAATCTAAATAGAGATGTAGGCCCATTGCCATCCACCTATAAGCCTCTTATTTATTCCCCAACTTCTTAACCCACTCAGTCATTACCACTACCATTAACTCACTGCATGCTTAGACTCTGAACTATAAACATTACGTAATTCCACATTCAATTGTCACCTTTACTTTCCCGCCCCCGCCTTTATTTACTTTCCCGCCCCCGCCATCTCCACCTCCTTTAAAACATGTACAAAAGTGCTTGCCTTGTACGCAGATCACCACTGACGAAGACCCCTGGATTGGGGTCGATCGAAATGTCTGGTTAATTGACAAGATCCATCTGTCCAATTTCAGCCCGGCTAGTGTAGTACCAGAGATTTCGCCATGACGACAATACCTAGCCACACAGAAGTCTTCAGAAATGTCAACATTGTTGTTGTTCAGGAAGTTGCAGTCAATGTCAACATTGCTGTTGTTCAGGAAGTGCGTCAATGTCAACATTGCTGTTGTTGAGGAAGTGCAGTCAATGTCAACATTGTTGTTGTTCAAGAAGTGCGTCAATGTCAACATTGCTGTTGTTCAATTTTCTCAGCAGTTCAGTTCCACAATGGAACTTCAGTGCTCTTAAATCGTTTTCCAGACTGCAGTAACTGCAGTTCACATGGTCATTTCTAAAATGGCAAACTAAAATCCCTCAAATTACAAAAATAACCCTAAAATGTTCTTCACTGTAGTTCTAATGACCTCAAATGACAATGTTTTGGTGCACAATATTGTACAGGGATACCATCCACGACATGAACCCACAGACCACACACACCTGACCATGCGCCAACGAACACAGACGTACCTGAGCACAAACATCTTGCGACTTTGGAAGGCTCCAATAACTAGATCTACAGAGAGAATCAAAATGTGTTTCCACTGCATCACCGTGACTGTGCAAGCCAGATGCCCACCATTGTGACAGTTGCCATCAATGTCTGTGTTCCCCTCAATAAAGGCTCCAAAGGAAGTCAGGCCATTCAGCAAGGATTCTTCCAGGTTAAGAGCACTGCCAACAATGGTCTGAGATAACACTGGAATTGGACTACCATTCTGCCCTGAATAGATGAAGACTGTTCCCGGCTGTCCCTCGCCATACGGTGCACTCACAGCCAGCTCTGAAAACAGCAAGCAGCATAGCAACCCCGATAGCAGAGGAATCTACTGGTCCATGGCAAACAACACTGTGGTCAACTGACCGTCATATCCGTCACCATCCAGGTCACCCAGAGCTGTCAGTGCATGACCAAACCTGGCGAAGGTCACTTCACCCACAATACGCGTTCGGTTGGCGTCACTCACCTGTTGAAAGAGAGAGGGGCATACTATTTGCATTACACCAACCTAAAGCTATCTGTACAGATCTACCCAAGCCTGGAGCAGCAAATATGCGCAGAGCTACAAAAGCAAGCGTCTTTACTTGAATCAGTGCTGGAAAACCCCAAACTGTGTCTGCCCCTAAGCCAGTGCTATCACACAGGAAGCCCGAACTCATGTGCAGCACTGTGGCAGGCGTCACTTTGGAAAAGCCTGCTTTGGTTGGCCCACGCAGTACAGATTGACTACTTGGCCCACCTTGGGCGTGGCAATGGCCAAAGTGTGTAAGCGGGGCCAAGCAAGATCAAGGCCAAGGAGACATGAGTGCAGACTCAAGACAATTGTTTAAGTCTCTGCCTACGTCTGATTATCGCATGTGCAGCCAGGGGTCTGAACAGACATACCTCGCCACTGACCACTGCGGTCGGAGGGGTGGGGTCATCTAGGAGGGAGAGGTTGGAGCTGGGAGCACTGGGAGCACTGGTCGTAAGAGGCATCTGAGAGAGAGGTGCTGCTTGGGGTGCGTCGCTGGCCTCCAGGTCCAGAAGGGGCGGGGCTTCTGCGACCGGTGTCTGTCTGGCCGGTGCACTGGAACTGCGACTTGACTGGGCTCCCGGGGACAGTGTGTGGGGGCGGGGCACCGGCTTCAACTGGGGTGGGGGTGGGGGGGAGCCAAATAATAATGACTAAGCAACACCCACACAGACACACACGTGCATGCTCACACACACACACACACCTCTGATTTCTTGCTTGTGCTGGGACTAGACTTGCCCTCCTTGGAAGCTTTATCCTTCCTCTCCACCTGCCAGCACCAGACAATGCAGGAAACACGCACTGACATACGTACACACAGACACACATACACACATACATACAACTTCAACATTAGCTGACCTTTGGTGTACTCTGGCGGCCAGCGGTGCCAGCGTCCTTTGTCGCTCACCTCCAGGACATGGCATTCAAGATTCTCTGAGAACTTCAGCTTCTCAATATGTTGCTTCTGACTCAGCATTACCAGCAGTGCCATGAGGTCTCCCATGCCATCACCTGTGATTGACACTTGACTTTCTCCCAGAACAAGGCAACATTCAGCTCCTGTAGGGCAGAAGGACTGCGGCTGCACCACTCTCAGCACAGCTCCTGTTTACATCCGCATGCAGTGCACTGTATGAACAGAGCACTATGAGCATTCTAACAAATGTATTAGCCCGACCTACACCACACAGACCACACCTCGGCAACAACAAACATGCATTGGCTCACTTGCTCTGCAAACTGTCCGACAACCTGCTTGTACAGCTCATCAAACTGGGAAACAGATGTTGGCTTTTGCCTTTTCAGGTTGTCATGGACACTGCAAAGTGGATTGCGTTTCCAGTCCAACAGGCAATCCACCTTGTTCAAGGCCACCACAAAAGGCACTTTCCCGCATTTTCAAATGTTTATTGACTCAATTGTCTGTGGCTCCAGCCCGTGCATGACGTCCACCACGGGTGCAAAGGTTGCTGAAGGACTCATGACCTGGCGTGTCAATGATGAGGAGGTGAGAACAAGCACAGCAGTGCCCCCTAGTCCTTGTAGGGTGTCTAGGGAAGACCACTAACAGCAACTTTGGCACCACAACACAACTCTGCTAAATAGCAATGATTGAGCATTTCACACATGTACAGTATAAGACAATATAACGTTATCGTACCGTTTTTACGAAACGAAACGAAAACGGAACGACCTTTTCCGTTGTACGAAACACCCCACCCGTTTAGACGAAACGGACGGTTCTAAAACGATTGACCCTAAATAAAACGATCGCAAAACGATTCGTCGCTGAATAAAACGATGAAGAACAAAAGCGAAAGCGTCGGTGAGTCTCCATCTGTACAGAGCTTTCGTCCGTCCATATCGTTCGTCCATATCATGTTGTCGAAGCCATGCCCCTTACTCCTCCACCACACCCACCTCCTTCAGGTGCCCTGTTTGGCCTCTGATAGCTTCCTGCGGCACAAACGTTGCACCAATTCGCTGTGTGATCCCACCGGCCTCCCCATCCTGGACATTGGTGCGCCGGATCTGTGCATGCATGGTCCGAGACACTTGCATGGCTCGCAATAGGGAGGGTACATGCACACGCAGGCTGTACTCACCTTGTCCAGAATCTTGGTCTTCCCTGTATCCACATGACCCAAAACACACACTACAGGAGACCTAAGGACTTCCAAACTTGTTTCTGCGTCTGCTCTTTGCCTGCGTTTCTAGAGAGGAACAGTAAAGAAACATTGGGTCAGAGAAGGAGACTGCAGTTGGGGCACCTCCAGCTCCAGCTACCTCCAGCCGACGACACACTCTGGCTCTCTGCCTCTCCGGAGCTGGAAGGGTTTCGTCTTCAGATTCACTGCTGTTCTCAGACTCTTCAGACACATCGGAGTCACCCTCATCTGCCACTGCAGCTTCCTGTGCTACCACAGCATGTGTGCTGTGCCTGGTATGAGAAGCAACCACTGACGCTTCCACCTCTTCCTCTTACCCTGCTCTCCGGTCATACCTCACAGGTCTTCGCTCACCTTGGGACTCGGAGTGCAGGCCAGGGATGTTAACACCTGCAACACAAAAGGCATTCTGCGGCACATACACACACACACACACACACACACACACACACACACACACACACACACACACACACACACACACACACACACACACACACACACACACACACACATACACGCACACACACGCACACGCACGCACGCACACGCACACACACACACACACACAAGCGCATACACTCGTACACAGCAGGAGCAGCAGTACTGACCTTGCGCCTTAAGGACCTCTGCCTGCTGCTTTTCCTTCCGCTCGCGCTCTGACTTGGTCAGCCACTTTCCATCCTTCTTCAAGCGGTCAGGCTTCTCCTTTTCTTTCTCCTTCTTCTGCTTCTTCTCCTCCTCCAGCCTAAGCTGCTCCAGCCGGCGACGCTCTGCCTCCTCCTCTGTCGACACACGCTGCCGCTCCTCCTCTTCCTCACGCTGTTGCTGAGCAGCACGAATTGCCTCCAGGCGTTTCTTGATAGCAGCTCCAACCACAGACTTTGAGTGAATTGGCCGCCATTTTGTTCAGCTTGCTGAGGAGTATAATAATTATAATTATATGAATATCTACGATTATCTAGCTCGCCTGCTAGTCCCTCTACCTAGGGGACGCTCTTCTCTTCAACGCCATCGAACGCCCGGTGGTGGACTGGCCCTTGGTTGTCTTTCTTGCGCCGCCACCAGCCGCTCGGGTGTAGAACAGGCTCTCCTCTCCCTTGTCCATGAGCAGGTCCTCTCGAGACACGCCCGAGCCGCCGCCGTCGAACAGGTGCTTTGTTCTGGGGAACTTGTATCAACATCACAGACCACAGACACTACAGCAGCCAAATGATGAAGCATAAAATGTCTGTTACAAAACATGCTATTTGCATGTTCCTTTTGATACTTTGCCACACAACTTTCCCTTTCGTGCTGAGTCTGCGACAATACTGAAATGCAAGTGTTGTGCCCGAGAGACTATGTCCCTATTCTACCTGCTTCCGAATGGCTTTGTCCATGTTCTACAGCAACATATATAGGGAGCAGCTGCCACGTCCTGCCAAAGGGCGGGCAGGGGTGCACTGTGCAGCAGACTAACCTGGCTAAGCTTCCCGACGTTGCCAGCACTCTTCTGCAACCTGGCTAAGCTTCCCGACGTTGCCAGCACTCTTCTGCTTAGCCACGCCTCCAGATTTGGCCCCGCCCCCTTCTGCACCAACGAGACAGCTTGATTGACTAGTAACACGTATCTGCATGAATCAATACCATATAAATCCCCCTCGTCGCCCCCACATTACCCACTCTTCTGCGTCTTCCGTTGTTCTTGCTGCAAACATTTGAGGGCGGCGGCTTCTTCCGATGCCCTTGAGCCATCGCGCTCGCAAGAGCCATGTGGGTATTTCACTACTGGCCTGCAGAAAAGGGTAAGCCGCCACGTTAGTATTACCACACGCTATATCGCGCCTACTTCACGTATAAATCATAGGCACACTTGCACACATCTGCTGGTCTCCACGTTATGCTTGCCACTGCACTCCAATTATGACCCGGTGCGAGCTTTCGCCTGACTGGTATAATGCCTATGCGCGGCTTGTGCAGAACCCCCCGGAACTGGGAGATCAATAAGTGCATTCCATATTCCACTCCATGCCCTCGCCACCGGGCAACCGGCTGAATACAACCGTTCTCTCCTGGTGAAAGCATTCTGGCTACGCGAGACTAGCTCGTACGCTGTAACAGCCTGGAACAGCATGGCAGAAGGAATCCTTAGATTAACAGTGCCAGAGCGGTCTTGACACAGCTTGGTGCGACTAGGACATTTGGATAACAGCTGCGCGAAGTTTACTAACCAAAACAAGCGCGCGCACCACCACAAGAAGCCAGTCAGCTGTTCCTCTCTTCGTGGTAAATGTTCCATTCCAAATCGGCACATTCCCACTCCAAATTTAATATTCAATTTTCCTGACCTTCGAACAGCCGTGCACAAAGCTGCTCGAAGCAAATTTGACCAAATTAACAATTAAATATCTTAAAGGAACTGTCTGTGAATATTATAAAAAAAAAAAAAAAAAAAAAGGAATTTCTGATATTTATATAATATTATTATTGATAAAAAATGTGCATAAGTTGCTCCTCAGAAGGTCCAACCCGGTTCTCGACAGATATGGTTCAATTCCATTGGGGGAGACCAGCCACCGGTATCCCAGTCCCCCCCTAATGGGGCCGGCACTACAGTGCCGTGTGGCTGACCTTGCCGCTCGCATGGCGTACACGACTTTGGTTTCGAACCCTGGAGATTTGGATTGGCACGCTGAGTGATAGCACAACTCGCCACCGCGGCGCACCTATTTAGGTAAAGTGATTTCTCCTACTTATACTTAAAGCCTGGGCATAGCTCCTATACATGTAATGTATTAGCGCGCGGTGGTAAAATTAGCGAAACGGTCGCGACCTGGAACAACGAAAGGCCACGCATGGGCTTATATTTCAAGGTGCGAAGTGCGAAAGCTCTCTCAAAGGCAACCTGGAGTGCACGTAAGGGAGGCCGTTGCACTTGTATCGCTTGCATGGGACGGCATGAGCAACAAAGGCGCGCCCGACTGTATACATCTAATGTATTAGCGCGCGGTGGTGAAAGTAGCGTAACGGTCGCAACCCGGAACAACTAAAGGCCATGCGTGGGCTTGTATTTCAAGGTGTTAAGTGCGAAAACTCTCTCAATGGCAACCTGGAGTGCACGTAAGGGAGGCCGTTGGTCTTGTATCGCTTGCATGGGACGGCATGAGCAACAAAGGCGCGCCCGACTGCGTAGTATGAGCGAGACCAGGTCCTGTTCGCAGTGGGCGTATGAGGGCGAGGTGGAGAAGTGGGCGGAGGAGACCTCTAAGGGTCCGTGCATGTTGCTTAACATTTATGCCCAATGTATAGTTTAATGTATACGTATAAATGACAACGTTGTGTGCATGCACTGGTACCTCAATATGGCGCCATAGACAGTACGAATGTTAGAGCATCTGTATGATGACGCAAGCAGAGCAGTGCGGAACTGGAGGGTGTGTGGGTTCCTTTCCGCTGCCCAGTGGACTCAAGATTAAGCTTGCGAGGTCGCGGTACGCGGTAGCGCGCGACCTGAAAGGAGTATATAACAGCGCGGGAACTGGCCAGAGGTAAGGAGCACTTATGCCTGCTACTAGCTGTGTGCTAATGATTAAATTTTAATAAGGAAATATTCAGCTACATATGGGTAGTACTAGCACTCTGTGATTCTGCCCTAGATGTGTGTGTGTGAGCGAGAAAGACGCGAAGTTGATACTGGACTGTGTGTTGGGGAAGGACGTCTTGGTTGCCAAGGAGGGAGCTGTGGAGCAAAGCAGTGGCCCACTACCAGGGCCCTCAGGTGATGGGCGGGGCTGCACCCTCCTCACCTTGCTGAAACAGGAGCAAGAGTTGTGGAGCATTGTGACCTTCTGTGCACGGGTGGATGATATACTGGGTGAGTACAACCCTCCTGCATGTGTGTGTGTGTGTGTGTGTGTGTGTTTGTTTGTGTGTGTGTGTGTGTGTGTGTGTGTGTGTGTGTGTGTGTGTGTGTAACTGTGTGTGTGCGTGTGTACGTTTGTGCCCGTGTGTGTGTGCACTCTGCGCATGAGTGTGTAACGGTGTGTGTGTGTGAGTGAGTGTGGGTGGGTGGGTGGGACGAATGCTCGAATATACGGTATATTCGAATGTTAGCCTAATATTCGAATGTATTCTCAAGCTTCGAATATTCGTTATGCATATTATATACTTACTTTTTTATAATTATTATAAATTAACCAGTAGAAGCGTTGAAAAGCTTGCCACGAACCATTCCACTAGCGCTAGCCGTTCCTTTAGTAGAACGGTTCGCGGCAAGCTTATCAGCGCTTTTTCGACTACAACTAGAAGATTCTACGCGTCCTGTGTTGATAGGGGTCGAATATGACAAAGGGGATGGCTAGAATACACTGTAGTAAACGCGAGGCGTTCTTACAGACTCGTAAACTGTTCGACACTCGAACGCTCGCACGTACCTGCAGCTGCGCAGTGCGTAATGGCTGCGGAGAGCACGGCAGCGGACTACATTTACGTAGACCCTTTTGAAGCGAACTCAATGTTTACACAAGGTGACATCAAAGGAACGCGCTAGACGATCAGCTGACTCAGCAACCGCAATGTTTATATAAGACAAGCCAATACCGGAAGTCATCCAGTACCGAATATTCCAATATTCGTGGCATTTGGAACGAATATTCGAAGCCAAATATTTCAGTATTCGTCCCATCCCTATTTAAACTGTGTTTGTGCCTGTGTCCGTGTGTGTGTGTTTGTGTACATGTGTACCTGTGTGTGTGCGTGTGTGTATGTGTGTGCTTGTGCAGGCCTGTGTGGTGTACGCATAATGTCTGTTCTTCCTTTCAGCATCCTTGATGAAAATCCCCTTCATACCAACCCAAGAAAAGCCTCTGGATGACTTTCTTACCAAGCTCCACAGCCGAAGGCAAGTCCCATTGAATGGTCCAAGTGCCTGTGCATGTGTGTGTGTGTGTGTGTGTGTGTGTGTGTGTGTGTGTGTGTGTGTGTGTGTGTGTGTGTGTGTGTGTGTGTGTGCGTGCCTGTGTGTGTGTGTGTAATTGTGTGTGCGCACACACAAGGGAAGGAGCAACGGCTGTCATGTGTGGCAGTTGTTGCCGTACCCTGCTGCCACTGTTATTTGCCCTCCTGATCCCTGATGCAGCCGCAGCTCGGCCCGCATGCCGTGTTCTTGCAGCACCCGGCGGCAAGAGGTGGCTTTCAAGAAGACACGGTACCCAGATGTGTTCATGCGAGAAGAGCTATGAAGACCAGTTTAAACTGAAAGTCGCGTGCTGGTAAGTTTGTGTGAGTAACGCGTGCTCAGGCGTGGTTGTGTATGCGTCTTGGAGTGGTGGTGTCATGACATGGTCGGTGCAGGGAGAGTAGCTGCTGCTGTGTCAGGATGGCTCAGAGCAGGGCTCCCCGTCACAGACTTAGACAACCCAGCCAACAAATTATAGCGCCACCTGCCTGCACGCCAGGTACTCCATCCCCGTTTGCAAACTCCCCACTGGAGCCTCCTCCCCCCACTCACAGAGGCACACCGATCCGGTTCGCACACACCCAGTGAGTGGGCTACCCCTTCACCTACTGGACAGAGCCCCTCTTTCCGGGACCATCGGGATTTGCTGACCTTTCAACCCCCGGTGTGTGTGTGTGTGTGTGTGTGTGTGTGTGTGTGTGTGTGTGTGTGTGTGTGTGTGTGTGTGTGTGTGTGTGTGTGTGTGTGTGTGTGTGTCCGTGTGCATGTGTGCATGTGGTGTGTGTTCGCATAAGAGGGTGCGGCTCTGCTGTATGTGTCTTGGCTCGCGCTGTATAGTATGCTGCGAGTCTCCAGTACAAGACTTATACATTACTTTCTGTTGTACTACGCCTGCGAACTCGCTATTCTCTGTTGTGCACCGTCGACCATCGCGAAACCGGAAGAACGTGTGCAAGGTGTGGGTAGACTAATTACTCCGCCTTACTTTTCGCAATATAGACCGGTCTACGATTACGCAACAAGGTCCTAAGATTTCTTAAGCAGTCATGGGCCGGCAGCCAGCTCCTAGCGCGCCACCTTCCCTTCAGACCCGCGGCGTACCGAAGTACAGGCAGCGCGTGCAACTCCCTCCACAAGGTAGGCTCTCCATGGGGCTTCGCTGTGATCTGTGCAGCCGTACAGTGGATATTTGTGTTGCTTGGCGGACAAGATTCTTGTTGCCAACCGCGGAGAGATAGCATGTCGTGTCATGCGCACGTGCAGGGAAATGGGCATTGCATCCGTAGCCATCTACAGCGACGCCGATGCTCAGGCAGTGAGTCGGGGGACAGGACTGGCGCTCCTGTCCAAGGTCATACGACTGTCTCTTCTCGCAGCTGCACGTTCGCACAGCGGATGAGACGGTTAATGTGGGTCCAGCTACTGCCGCTGACAGCTACCTCAACATGGACGCTATTCTCGCAGCAGTGGACAGAACCGGCGCCCAAGCTGTAAGGACGTCCACTTGTCTACAACACGTGCACAGTATTGTGGCAGCCATCACACACGCTATTGGTCAATGCAGGTGCATCCGGATATGGCTTCTTCTCCGAGAATCTGGTGTGTGCCACTTGCCTGCCAACGTCCCAGCCCTGTTTGTTCTGCAATGGTTCCTGTGCTGCAGGCCAAACGTGAAGTCATATTTATTGGTCCACAGTGCATGCTATTCGTGTGATGGGGGACAAGCTGGAGAGCAAACGGACAGCCTTGAAGGCAGGCGTCAACACCATCCCCGGCTTTGATGGGATTGTGGAGGTACAAGAAGCTAAGCATGCACCCCTTGTGGAATGGGTGAGTGGGTATGTGGCTCTTTCCCCTCCACAGAGTGCAGAGGAGGCAGTCAGGCTGGATAATGATATTGGTACGAGCAAGGGAGGAATGGGAGCAGACCTTGCCTTCTCTGCCACTCTTTCTCATGGCCTATTTCTTTCTTTGCAGGCTACCCTGTGATGCCGAAGGCTAGCGCCGGAGGAGGTGGTAAGGGCATGCGCATAGCATGGAATGAGAGTGAGGCGGTAAAGGGGTTCAAGCTGGCTCAGGACGAGGCACTGACTGCTGTCAAAGATGACCGTTTGCTGATAGAGAAGTTTATTGACAAACCTCGACACATTGAAGTGCAGGTCTTGGGGGACACTCATGGCAGAGTGGTGAGCAAGTGCCTTGTCGCATCAGGCAAGGTGGTGCTGGTGGCACTGTCCCCTGTGCTGTGCAGATTTACCTCAATGAGAGGGAGTGTTCCATCCAGCGGAGGAATCAAAGGTCATTGAGGAAGCCCCAAGGTAGGCTCTCCCTCCATTCCCCTCCCACCTCCATGCTCCTGTTGTACAAGACCTACCCTGGCAGTGAGACGCAGCAGGCAATGGGACTGCAAGCAGTGGCTCTGGCCAAAGCTGTCCACTATTGCTCTGCTGGGACAGTGGAGTTCCTGGTAGACGCACAAAGGAACTTTTACTTCCTGGAAATGAACACCCGTCTTCAGGTGAGGGGTCAGCAAGTGTATGGTACCGTGCTGGCTGCATCTGGTCATCTACTTTCAATCCATGGCAACTGTTGCTAGGTGGAGCACCCCATCACCGAATGCATTACCGGCGTTGATCTGGTGCGGGAGATGGTCCATGTTGCAGCTGGGCACCCGCTGTCTCTCACGCAGGACGATGTGGGCATCAATGGTTGGGCTGTCGAGTCCCGTGTGTACGCAGAGGTCAGCAGTGTGATACACCCGCACCATACCACCCTCTACCGTTGATGCCATGACGCCTGCTTGCTGTAGGATCCCCAACGGTTCCTGCCCTCCATTGGCTTCCTGTCAAGGTACATAGAGCCGCAGGGAATGAGCAACGTAAGACTTCCACTGTGCATGTGCGTGCTGGCTCTTGCCGTCATGGAGTGCTGTTGTGCAGGTCCCCATTGACACTGGCCAGTTGCCAGCTGGCTGATAGCAAGGGATTAGTATAAATTCTGCTGGAAGCGACAAGGAAGTGACTTCACTTTTCACTCACACCCTCCCTATTTGCATATGCGTGGGTGTGCCCATTTGGCTAAGTGTTATGAGCGCAATGGTGTGTGTGTGTGTGTGTGTGTGTGTGTGTGTGTGTGTGTGTGTGTGTGTGTGTGTGTGTGTGTGCGTGTGTGTGTGTACACATGTGCATTCATACGTACTTTAGTATTTTGAAGGGGTATGTTGCACTGATGAGGGCTAAGTAGCCCGAAACTCCCGGTGTGCCCCCTGTGCGTTTTGCGTCGCAGGAGCTCAGAGGGCACACCGGGCATATGCAACTCTCCATGATGCATGCACACATGGACGTTTGAATTATTTGTCCCTAATGGTTCCTATGCTGTCTGTAGGAAATTGGTGAATTAACTGGAACAGATGAGTTTGGGGAGTTTTATTGGAAACTGAAGGTCTTGAAGGACCTGCACTTGTATGGTGTGTGTGAGTTGGGATCAGTTGCACAGGTCAGTTGCCAGCTGGCTGATAGCAAGTGATTAGTAACTTCTGCTGGAAGCAACAAGGAATTTCCTGACAGAAGTGACTTCACCCTTCAGTCACCCCCTCCCTATTTGCATATGCGTGGGTGTGCCCTTTTGGCCAAGTGTTATGAGCGCATTGGGGTGTGTGTGTGTGTGTGTGTGTGTGTGTGTGTGTGTGTGTGTGTGTGTGTGTGTGTGTGTGTGTGTGTGTGTGTGTGTGTGTGTGTGTGTGTGTGTGTGTGTGTGTGTGTGTGTCAAGTGTGTACCGTTTACATTCTGCAGATTACGTGAGGAGGATATTGGTAAATAGCTGGAACAGACGAGCATTTGTTAGGGTTAGTGTTAGGATTACTTCATGTTCATATATATATGTATTTTTATTATTATTATATTTAATCTGATGAATGACTACATTTTACATGCAACGTGGAAACGATATCACATCACGAATTTGTCTCGACTGTGGGACAGTATATAGTAGGAGGAGGAGATTGGTGAATTAACCAGTATCCAGTAGGCACTTGAATCCAGCAATGGCACCCTCATTGAGGCACCCTATATAGTGTTCACTGTCTGCTTACAGCGCTGTAAGCAGGTGCTTGACCAAATGCATTGAGAAACACGAGAGCTGGCAGGTGTGGTGGCCACAGCTGGCATGCCCTCTTCTGCAGAGGCATGTGCCCATGGGTGCATGGTGGCTGGCCGGCTGACACGCGTTTCTCAACGCTTGCAGCCAACCACCTGCTTACAGCGCTGCAAGGGCGGTTGGCTGCTGGCCTGGCTATATAATATTATACATGCGCGTATAGCTAGATGGATGGACGGATGGATAGGTAGATGTGGATCTGCACGTGGGTGGGTGTATGCATGTGTGAGGTGGTAGGTTTGCATGTGTACATGCACGGCCACAAGTGGTGGGCGTCCTATAGACATTATGTACATCTATACATATATCTATGTCCACATCTATGTGTGTATATGTATGGGGGTATATATAATTATGTGCACATGCATGGCCACGTTCCACTTGCATCAGAGGGGCTCTGATGATGCCAGTGCGGACCCCCTTGTGCCATATATAGACATTATGTACATCTATACATACATATATCTATGTCCACATCTATGTGTGTACATGTATGGGGTATATATAAGCTTCACCTAACCTATTTTATATTCATTGGACACAGTAAACAATTAAACCTCACCTACAACCAAACTGCCAGTATTCAATATGTCCACCTCTATTTCAACTCGTTAACAGCCGAACTACACAGAGCACACACTGAGCAACATATTGAACCACCATAGCCTCACCTTGCCCATACAGGCACTATGTTCACAGTACATATAATTTACAAACCTCATTATCACACAGATTCAATTTTTATGTGCTTTCCCGCTAAAAACTATGTATATTTATTATTATTATTAAAGTGACCGCAGCATGACAGGTCAGGGGCTGCTCAGCCAGGGCTGGCTTACTGGTCACTAATTGGTGTGTGTTTTGGGTAAATGGGTTACAAAGGTCATTGAAAGATAACTGGTAGTGTGGACAGAAATTTCTTTAGAGTGAGAGGGTGCTACTGGTTGTATAAAACAGATTGTCTGAGCTGGTACATTCGGTATATAAGGAACATTGCTGTGCCATCTGCGTTACATAATAAAAATTTACATTTATTAAAAGAAGATTCTTGTGAAAATGATCTCAGTATTGAGTTACAGTGTGTGAATAGCTTCTGTCTGATATGTGATAGTGAGGGGCAATTAATTAGAAAGTGGTTTTGGTCCTCCACCTCCCCCGTGCCACACAGCCTACAGACTCTCTCTATGTAGGGGGTGCCGGTGTACCTACCTACTTCTACTGCTAAAGGTAGGCACCCCAATCTTAGCCACTGAGTTCTTAGAGGCTACATATATCTCTGGAACTGGCTCCTTCTTTATTCTTCTATACATTCCTAATCTTCCTCCTGATTCTGATCCCTCTGGTACTCTATTAATCTCTTTTTGCCACTCATTTCTGAACCTAGCTACTAGACACTCCTTATACTGATGTATGTCTGGATTATGGTCCAGTGTGCACATTGGGTTCAAGTCTAACTCAGTCCTGTCCTTATTTAGTATGTCAAGTGTTCTAGCAATCCAATTTTTATACCCCATACAGGCCAATCTATGTGCTTCTGTAAATATCTTTTGGTTTAGCCTATCCTCTGACATTTTTGTTAGTCTAAGCCAGAATCTAACACACGAGATCTGTGTAATTGTCAGCATTGGAAGCCATCCCATATCCCCAAGCATAGCTACAGTTGGGGCACTTCTATTCACACCAAGGAAACTTCTCACTAGATTATTTTGAATTTTAGCTATCTGGTTGTATGGCGTATGACCCCACAAGAAGCTACTGTATTCTATTATTGGCAGAACTAACATGGAGTAGAGATGGGTGAAGACCTCATATACCAGTGCTCCACTATTTATAGCTTTGGCAATCAAGTAATTTGCTGCCCTATTTGCTGATATAGCAACATTATCTACTAATTTTATCCAGCTTAAATGCTCTGTAAACTCTATTCCTAGGTATTTGTATGAATCAGTATAGTCAATATCATTTCCGCAACAAGAAAAGGAAAATCTGCATATTTCTTTCTTCGGTGATCTGAAGTGTACTATTTTTGTTTTATCGTGATTAATTGACATTCCATTATCTAGGCACCACCGGGTTAGTGTCTTTAATAGTTTATCTAGGGTCTCAGGGTTCTCTGCTATTAGTACTAGGTCATCAGCATAGAGTAGAGCATTTAATTTGCACTTCCAAAATTTAGACCTTCTGATCCATAACAGTCTAAATAGTCAATGAGATCATTGATGAATATATTGAATAAGGTGGGTGACAGTGGGCACCCTTGTTTGACACCATTTGTCATTGGAAAAGGTGGGGTGAGGTCATTGTTGATTCTTACTGAGCATTGGATGTTTTTATATAGTGCTTTAATACTGTTAAGAATTTTATTATTAACACCTATCTTTGACAACTTCTTCCATAGTATATCTCTTGGGACAGAGTCAAATGCTTTTTTGAAATCAACAAAGCATGCAAAAGTGTCTTCCTTGCTCAGTCTCCGGTTTTCAATTATAAAATATAAGGTAGATATCTGGTCTTGACAGCAACGGTTCTTACGGAACCCATTTTGTTCGTCATGTAATAAATTTTTCCTTTCTAAGTAATCACCTAGCCTGATGTTAATAATTTTAGTAAACGCCTTTGCTATGCAGGATTGCAGTGTTATCCCTCTATAGTTATTGGGATCGTGTTTGTTTCCTTTTCCTTTATAGATCGGTTGTATCGTGCTGTCTAGCCATGCTTGTGGGACTACGCCATTTTCAAAGCAGATCTGAAATAGTCTGTGCAAGTATTGGCACATCCTATCGTCTTTTATTACACTAGGGCATATACTATCAGGTCCTGGCGCTTTATCTATACATGCGTATATATCTATGCGTGTGTGTTTGTGTGTGTGTGTGTGTGCGTGCGTGTGTGCATGTGTGGTGTGTTCGCATAAGAGGGTGAGGCTCTGCTGTATGTGTCTTGGCTCGCGCTGTATAGTATGTTACGAGTCTCCAGTACAAGACTTATAGTATGTTACGAGTCACCAGTACAAGACTTATAGTATGTTACGAGTCTCCAGTACAAGACTTATAGTATGTTACGAGTCACCAGTACAAGACTTATAGTATGTTACGAGTCTCCAGTACAAGACTTATAGTATGTTACGAGTCTCCAGTACAAGACTTATAGTATGTTACGAGTCTCCAGTACAAGACTTATAGTATGTTACGAGTCTCCAGTACAAGACTTATAGTATGTTACGAGTCTCCAGTACAAGACTTATACATAACTTTCTGTTGTACTACGCCTGCGAACTCGCTATTCTCTGTTGTGCACCGTCGACCATCGAAACCGGAAGAACGTGTGCAAGGTGTGGGTAGACTAATTACTCCGCCTTACTTTTCGCATTGTATAGACCGGTCTACTATTACGCAACAAGGTCCTAAGATTTCTTAAGCAGTCATGGCCGGCAGCCAGCTCCTAGCGCGCCACCTTCCTTTCTTCCGGCACCGGGCGCCCTGGCCCTTCAGACCCGCGGTGTACCGAAGTACAGGCAGGCTCTCCATGGGCCTTCGCTGTGATCTGTGCAGCCGTACAGTGGATATTTGTGTTGCTTGGCGGCAGACGGCGTTCGACAAGATTCTTGTTGCCAACCGCGGAGAGATAGCATGTCGTGTCATGCGCACGTGCAGGGAAATGGGCATTGCATCCGTAGCCATCTACAGCGACGCCGATGCTCAGGCAGTGAGTCGGGGGACAGGACTGGCGCTCCTGTCCGAGGTCATACGACTGTCTCTTCTCGCAGCTGCACGTTCGCACAGCGGATGAGGCGGTTAATGTGGGTCCGGCTACTGCCGCTGACAGCTACCTCAACATGGACGCCATTCTCGCAGCAGTGGACAGAACTGGCGCCCAAGCTGTAAGGACGCCCACTTGTCTACAACACGTGCACAGTATTGTGGCAGCCATCACACACGCTATTGGTCAATGCAGGTGCATCCGGGATATGGCTTCTTCTCTGAGAATCTAGGATTTGCAGAAGAGCTGGTGTGTGCCACTTGCCTGCCAACGTCCCAGCCCTGTTTGTTCTGCAATGGTTCCTGTGCTGCAGGCCAAACGTGGAGTCACGTTTATTGGTCCAGGTGTGCATGCTATTCGTGTGATGGGGGACAAGCTGGAGAGCAAACGGACAGCCTTGAAGGCAGGCGTCAACATCATCCCCGGCTTTGATGGGATTGTGGAGGTACAAGAAGCTAAGCATGCAGCCCTTGTGAGATGGGTGAGTGGGTATGTGGCTCTTTCCCCTCCACAGAGTGCAGAGGAGGCAGTCAGGCTGGCTAATGATATTGGTACGAGCAAGGGAGGAATGGGAGCAGGCCTTGCCTTCTCTGCCACTCTTTCTCATGGCCTATTTCTTTCTTTGCAGGCTACCCTGTGATGCTGAAGGCTAGCGCCGGAGGAGGTGGTAAGGGCATGCGCATAGCATGGAATGAGAGTGAGACGGTAAAGGGGTTCAAGCTGGCTCAGGACGAGGCACTGACTGCTGTCAAAGATGACCGTTTGCTGATAGAGAAGTTTATTGACAAACCTCGACACATTGAAGTGCAGGTCTTGGGGGACACTCATGGAAGAATGGTGAGCAAGTACCTTGTCGCATCAGGCAAGGTGGTGCTGGTGGCACTGTCCCCTGTGCTGTACAGATTTACCTCAATGAGAGGGAGTGTTCCATCCAGCGGAGGAATCAAAAGGTCATTGAGGAAGCCCCAAGGTAGGCTCTCCCTCCCACCTCCATGCTCCTGTTGTACAAGACCTACCCTGGCCCTGCAGCACCTTCATCGACAGTGAGACTCGGCAGGCAATGGGACTGCAAGCAGTGGCTCTGGCCAAAGCTGTCCAGTATTGCTCTGCTGGGACAGTGGAGTTCCTGGTAGACGCACAAAGGAACTTTTACTTCCTGGAAATGAACACCCGTCTTCAGGTGAGGGGTCAGCAAGTGTATGGTACCGTGCTGGCTGCATCTGGTCATCTACTTTCAATCCATGGCAACTGTTGCTAGGTGGAGCACCCCATCACCGAATGCATTACCGGCGTTGATCTGGTGCGGGAGATGGTCCATGTTGCAGCTGGGCACCCGCTGTCTCTCACGCAGGACGATGTGGGCATCAATGGTTGGGCTGTCGAGTCCCGTGTGTACGCAGAGGTCAGCAGTGTGACACACCCGCACCATACCACCCTCTTCAGTTGATGCCATGACGCCTGCTTGCTGTAGGATCCCGAACGGTTCCTGCCCTCCATTGGCTTCCTGTCAAGGTACATAGAGCCGCAGGGAATGAGCAACGTAAGACTTCCACTGTGCATGTGCGTGCTGGCTCTTGCCGTCATGGGGTGCCGTTGTGCAGGTCCGCATTGACACTGGCATCGTGGAGGGGAGCACCATCAGCATGTACTATGACCCAATGATCTCCAAGGTAACCTGTCTCGCTCCCCAATGCCTGCACGTGGCACACCCCATTCCACCCTCCAGTTAGTGACTTTTGGACCCACCCGAGATGCAGCCCTGCAGACCATGGCTAGGGCACTGGACAACTACTGCATACAAGGTGCTACAAGGGGGCGGGGCTACCTACAGAGGGCGGGGCTACCTACAGAGGGTGTGGTGTAGTGGGTGGGGCTACCTACAGAGGGTGTGGTCTAGTGGGTTGGGCTACCTACAGGGGGTGCAGTCTGGTGGGTCGGGTTAGCCGTAGTGGCATTGTCTAGAAGAACAGGTGAGGATTATAAATTTGACGTGCCAGCTCTTTCGTTGCCAGGAGTCAAGCACAACATTCCAATTCTGCGGGACATCATAACACAGCCCGACTTTGTGTCAGGAAACATCTCCACTAACTTCCTTCAGGAGGTGTACCCCAATGGGTTCAAAGGACATCCTCTCAGTGCCACAGAGAGGGACCAGCTGATTGCTGCAGCTGCGTACATGCACCTCCAGCGGAGGGATGCAGCTCAGGAGTTCCTCAACCAGGAGAGGTACTGTGGCTGCTCTGTAGACCGTAGCTGCATGTTAGCACATTGCCGCTCTTTCCTCAGGGCTTTGCCACCACCATCCTGGGAGGAGGAGGAGGAACGGTCCTGGGACCTCCTTGTGAAGGTGGAAGGGAAGCGATATCCTGTCAGGGCTCGCTTTGACCTTGATGGATTTCAGGTGGAGGTGGAGGGCGGAGGAGCAGTCAACCTGGAGTGCAAGTGGAACCTCGGCGACCCATTGATGGTGGCAGACGTGAATGGGGAGGATGTCACAGTGCAGTATGAGGCCCGGCGTGGCCAGACCCTGATCCTTCGCCATTGCGGCAGCCAGGTACGTGTGAGTGGGATCCCTGTGACCCTTGACCTTTGACCCTTGCCCCTTTGCTGCAGTATGAGGTGCTGGTGCTGGAGGCCCACCAGGCCAGGTTCAGGCATGTGGTCCCAGACAAGGCTCAGGTGAGGTGCCCCAGTTGCCTGTGTGGTCAGCACTCGGGCTGCCCAAGACTATGTATGTGGTGCCTCTGTAGGACGACCAAGACCACGTGCTACAGGCCCCCATGCCTGGCGTTGTCAAGTCCATCAGCTGCAGCAGTGGAGACGAGGTGTGGCCAGCACTTGGACGAGCACTACCTTCATTTAGTGGTGCTTGCAGCAGTTGCCCTGCACGACCACAGCTTGTGTAGCTTGGACCTGTTCATCTCCTCCTCTGTCTGTTACCAAGGTGGAGGCTGGCCAGGAGGTGGTGGTCTTGGAAGCAATGAAGATGCAAATGCCTCTGTTTGCCCCAAAGACAGGAAAGGTACGTATGTATACAACACCCCACCCCCTGCTGCCAAGGCACATTTCCTGTTACCACTAGCTGTTGTTGGCTGTTTTCAGGTGAAGGCTGTCCAGGTGAAGGTCAATGACAACCTCATGGAGGACGATGTTATTATTGAGTTTGAACAGTGACAGGGTAGTAGTTCTGACAGTGGCAAGAGTACTAGTGCATCTGCAGCATGGCACATGCGTGTATTGGTTTATGCCTGCGACAGCGCTGCCTTCTCATGCAGTGCTGACAGCACGGCAACAGAAGACAGTGGCTAAAGCTGTTGGTCCTGCCATCTCTGTCCACTGCCCGGCAATGCATAGAGCAATATAATGGGGTCTGTCCAGGTTAACATTTCATTCACTACACATAAGCACATGCATACACACACCACACCAGCAACTAGAGGTGACTATAGTTCAGACTGGATCTCCTCTGTGGACGCGGCCACCACCGCCTTGAAGGGGGACCCAGGCACATGTGTCCCCGACCAGAGCACGTCGACAAGGTAGGCACCAGCATGCATGGGCTGGTAGGAGGCAAGGATCCTTCGGCGGTTGATTGTGTCCTTTCTCAGCGAAAGCTTGAACCCTCCCTTTGGACCATGTACCATGACAACCAGGTTGCCCTCACCAGCATCCTGTGTGTCAATTGTGAATCTGCCCCTCTCTCCCACAACACCATCCATGAGCCCCGCCCCCCAGGCCATCACTCGTCTTGGGTCCACCACCTTCACCTTGAAGGGACTACCGCTCACATGCTGCCTGTCGGCCAACATGCTCACTAGCCATGTCCCTGCCACCGGTGGAGTGAACTCCACATCGAGCGTGTCCTCACAGCTGCTCGATGCACGCATGCTGCCCTGTATCACCTCCCCCCTAGGACCCCGAGCCTCCACCTCCACCTCAGACCTCCGACTGGCACTGCTTCGTAAGTGCACCTGGAAACTGTAGGGCTGGTGGGGCTGTGTGGTTGTCGGCCCTCTTCTCTTCTCCAGGAGGAAGTCTCCAGGGTCCACAGGAGGACGGCAGTGAAGTGAGAAGGGTGACCCCGGGATGTGCTCCCTGTCCCAGAGAAGGCTCAGCTGGTACTCGCCGGCAGTGGAAAGAACGTAGCCCACCTCATAGACCCCGCCACCCTTGGCAGCAATGTGGGGCAGCACACAGCAGTACGCGCCCTGAATGAGTGCAGTCAGCTTGTTGTCACCTGAGGCCGGGGGGCCATGCACCTCAAACACCTCATCCCGGCCCTGAAGGCCCTCAGACATGGCCTTCCCACTGGCGCTGCACTGCAGAGCATTACTTCTCTTCTCGGCACAGAAGAAACTGAAGGGAGAGCCGTCAATGTCCTGTCCATTGAAGCAGATGCGCATGTTGTAGTCAGCACTGCACTTGGGGAGGAACACGACCTTGAACATTGTCTCAGTCAACTGCTCCACCGTCAGAGGGTGGGGCTGGCCACGCCCACCCTCCTCCACTGCAGCAGTCAGTGAGCCTCTACCTGCCCCAACAGTGCTGACAATGAAATTAAGCAACTTCCCCACTGTTGCCTGAGGCTTGATGTTATTCATGACCACTCTGCACATTGACGCGTCACCTTCCTTTGCCTCCTGCTCTGTCACTTTATTGTCCTTGGCAACTGTATCAGGCGGGGGCTTCCCCTCCTCCTCCATAAAGCAGTTTTCCAAAATGGAGAATACCTGCAGTGAGAGAGGCCAAAGTGGGTGTACATGGTTGCTATGGTAACGTGCCATTTGTGTATACAGCTATGCAGCCTGCCCTAACCCTAATACGAGTAGCCTACCCCACGCTACTATACACTGCTACACTGGGTCAGCCTGCCCTAACCCTAATACGAGTAGCCTACCCCACACTACTATACACTGCTACACTGGGTCAGCCTGCCCTAACCCTAATACGAGTAGCCTACCCCACACTACTATACACTGCTACACTGGGTCAGCCTGCCCTAACCCTAATACGAGTAGCCTACCCCACACTACTATACACTGCTACACTGGGTCAGCCTGCCCTAACCCTAATACGAGTAGCCTACCCCACGCTACTATACACTGCTACACTGGGTCAGCCTGCCCTAACCCTAATACGAGTAGCCTATACCACGCTACTATACACTGCTACACTGGGTCAGGCATGCTAATTGCTCTCAGTCCTCCAGTGCACACGCTCCACATGTCTGTACTAAATGGCAGCAGACACCACTGAAATGGAGCAATCTCGCAGCCATTACCCACAAATGGAAAGCCATGTGTCACACTACAAACCAGTTGACAGCACTCGTCTACTTTGCATCGTGGTGCACTGTGATAGGGTATGCGTATGGAGCACAACTCATACATAGCTCCAAGGCATTGTCAAGTCATCATATTTGGACCTGGCTACGTGTGGTTCAATATTGTGCACTGTGGTGTGGTGTATACTTCAACAACAACTGCTTTTGTGCTCACTCGCTGGAAGTTGTTCTTGACTGATGCCTCTGATACCTTGAGTGGAAGTGGGAGGGGGCAGTTAGCCCATGCACCAGACTGCACATCCGTGTGCCCACCCAACCCTCACCTCCCCCAGCTGCTCTTCCAGGCTGGCATAGAGGTCATCGATGAACTTGAGCACTGACCACTCCTTCCTCTGCAGCTCACTCAATGCCAGCACATACAGGTCATCAAACCTACAGAAAGCAAGTC
This sequence comes from Aplysina aerophoba, assembly GCA_949841015.1. NCBI lineage: Eukaryota > Metazoa > Porifera > Demospongiae > Verongiida > Aplysinidae > Aplysina > Aplysina aerophoba. The sequence goes on along the minus strand of OX465048.1, from coordinate 5,942,964 downwards.
AGCCAGCTATAGGTGTGGCAGTGGGACACGGCCCACCATGTGCCGGGGCCAAGCAACCAATACCGTCTCCACCGGCCACTACGCTGATCAGGCCATCTAGCTAGCTCCCCACCTCTTGTACACAGCTTTGAAGTCCTCCCACTCCAAGGCTCCGCTGATGTGGGCGGGGCGCCGCTGGTCCGTCCCCGCTCCCTCAGCTACAGCCTTGATGTTCTTTGCCATGACCTCCTTGCGGCTCTGCAGACGGTCTTCTTCGGGCCAAGCGCCACTGCGCCATCTTTGTAGACAGATGTTCCCTGAACGAGTGAACACCACCACACACTGGACGGTCTGCGGGCGCGAGGGGTAGGAGCAGCGTACGTACGGTTGGACATGCCACGGCGCGCGACGAGGAACACTCACCATCGCTCTCGCGATCCGACGTCTAGGCGCGCTCTGTAACTAAAGGTAATTAAAAGGGAGCTACTGTGGTGTCGCTCTCATACGTACATATATATATGCCGTTACTGTAGGCGGGCAGTTGGCAGGACGTGCGTGCAGTGAGGCCTTCCAAGAGCACCTCCGGGAGTGTATACGTCATCTCTGAGTCACCGGATCTGTATGCAGTGAGCACAGCGTATTATATACAATTGCAGCCGTTCAAGTTCTGAGAGCCCCCATCATTGCCGTGAATAGGAACTTTCATGGCTATTTGCATGAGAAGAAGGCTTCTAGCTGCGTGTCTATTCATAATATCTCCATCTCACTCTTTTCACATAGCTACCACACACATCTTGGTGCATATTAACAGCTAGCTCAGTGCTAATGTTTGTCTATATATATTTGTCAAGAAGCCTTCAGCGCAGCCCATAGACTTGTTAGATGCACCTGCTGGTGTGCGTGCATCCAGATGCGATTAGCACTCTTTATCGTGTTAACCAAACTATACCTCATGCTGAACACACGACCACATAATTCCAACTGGAACTGAACTGGAATGAGCGGTCATGGTAAGTAACCATAGGTATATGGAGTGTCTATGGTCCAACACACCTTGCCAGAGGTGTATATACTGTGTAGGTGCATATGCAGGTTCTTCCTATCTCCACTTGGATCGCTTTCAGCAACCGATTGCAGTAGTCGCTGCCCACACCAAGCACTCTCAGCTACACACCACCGCCCAAACTGCTTGAGCTGTGCACATGGCTACACGTCATGAAAGTCCCTATTCAGCCAATTCTGGGCCCTCAACTTCTGCCTAGGTCTGCATCCTGCTAATCCTGCTTCAGTCTGCATGGCAGGCCTTGCTGCAAAGAGTCTGCATGGGCGGTCTGTCATGAAACCACGCCCTCCAATTTCACTGCCTGGCAAGTAACACAAGCTGATGAATACATAACAACACAAGAGCAATAAGTCAGCAGTCACACACACAGTCACCAGTCACCACTTTCAGTGGCTTGCCCTCTCCGCCCCGGCCCAGACTCCCCGACCCCTCTCTGCCGCTGTGCCAGGGGACGCTGCTGACGGTACTGGCCACCGCCGGAGCGGCCACCCTGGTATGCACTCCGTGTCTCACGCATCCCTGAGCCCCTGGCTCCACCCCCAAGCTGTCCAGCCGTTACAGACTGGTGGGCAGCTCCTCCACCAGAGGCCGCTCTCTGCAGCTGGCCGCTGGTGCCACCACCCCGCCCCCCTCTGTGGGACCGGAAACCACGACGGTCCATTCGACTCCTCCCTCTTCCCCGTGAATCACTGTTGGAGCTGGACACATCCCTGCGCTCTTCCCCTTCTTCGTCGTCCTGGCTGAAGGCAGTCGGGCTAGCCTCATCGTTGTCCTCCGACTCCTCCTCCTGCATCCCGTTCGTTTCCCCCTCCTGCATGGCCGGCTGCTCTAGCTGCACCACACCTCCCTTCAGCAGGGGAACTGCAGGGCAGACAGGCGGGGCAGCTGCAGATAGCCCAAGCCTTGCCCCTGTACGCACTTACCCTGCATTTCCGACTCCTCACTGTCCTTCAGAGTCCCCTCCTGGCCAGAGGCCGCCGAGGAGTGGCCGTGGGTCCGTCGTGAGGGGGCCGGGTAGTTGGTGGGTTGGGAGTCCATCTGGAGCCGGCTGAGCTGATAATCCAGTTCCTCCCGGCTCTCAATCAGCTTCTGTATGTCCTTCAGGTCCTCCATCAAGTAGTCCACCATCAGACGAGCATTGGCAATGCTCTTGCGCAACCCAGTGAAGGTGAAAGGCACCTACACAACACAGTGCAATTGCGAGGATCTTCACATTCACCACACCAGACTTCTCCATGATGTCCTGGATCACCTGACCCTTTTTGCCAATCACTTTAGCTGCATCATTGCACCACACAGACACATACACACACGTGTGCACCACATGCACACACAACCCGTAGACACCCCACCCCACACCACCGCAGAGGGTATAGCAGAAAGCCATGTCACTACCCACCCAGCCACATGACCAACTGCCAATACCTGCTAGGTCCCGAGGAATACGTACTTCCTCACTGCCATACTCCAGCATATCTCGTGCCTTGCAGCAGCCTGTGCCGTCTGCAGGAAGCACAGCACAGTCACCTCACAACACACCATGCAGGGCAGCCCAGGCCCACGGCCACATACCTCAGTCACAACTCGGACCTTTGAGTGGTCATCGTCCAAGATGATATGCACAACACCTTCAACCTTCCTTGTCATCTGTAGGTTCGGCCCTTGATCCCGATGACCAGACCAAACATCTTCCCCAGCAGCAGTCACCATCAAAGGGTAAACAACAACCACAGCAGGAGAGGTTAAAAGGTGACAATTGACATTGAACATTTCAGAAGTGAAGTTGGTGAAGTACAGGTGTGGTGCAGACATGGCCAGAAGTGAAGGGAAGGGGAGGGGAAGGGGAGGGGAGGGAAGGAGAGGGGAAGGGAAGCGGAGGGGAAGGGGAAGCGGTGGGGGAGGAGGTTGATCAAGCACTTCTGTGTTAGGCTGCAGCCCCACCCACCATTCTGCTGCGGCCCCATGGGGCACAATTGGTGGATGAGGAGGCCGTCTGGTGTGACAAAGAGGGTCACTGCAAGCCTTTTCTGCAGTAGGGACAAGTGGGCACCAAACTAGAACACACCCACCACACACACACCCACTACCTGACACACCCACCACACACACACACTACCTGACACACCCACCACACACACTCACTACCTGACACACCCACCACCCACACACCCACTACCTGACACACCCACCACCCACACACTACCTGACACACCCACCACCCACACACCCACTACCTGACACACCCACCATCCACACACTCACTACCTGACACCCACCACCCACACACCCACTACCTGGCACCCACCACCCACACACCCACTACCTGACACACCCACCACCCACACACCCACTACCTGACACACCCACCACCCACACACCCACTACCTGACACACCCACCACCCACACACTCACTACCTGACACCCACACACACATACACACACACACACACACACACATATCACACCGTACACATGCCCACCACCTGCCACTAGAAGCCCATGCACCTTACTTCTCCCTTTCCTGTCCACCCTGAGCAAGGAGTGCTTGTGGACGAGCGGGTAACCTCACCTCACCACAGTCTGCAGCACCAGCAAACACAGACTAACCAGTGTACCTGTGTGTGGGGGGGGGTTAGGGTAGCTGAAGGAGACACGCGCTTTGGCGCCTGTTAATGTGACACACACACACACACACACACACACACACACACACACACACACACACACACACACACACACACACACACACACACACACACACACACACACACACACAGTGGCAGCTACCGCGTCCGACCATCCCTCCCCGACCCCCCTCGGCTCCCCAGTCCTGAGTAAGCGCTCACGTGCTGCTACCGAACATAGCGAGTACTGTGGCAATGCTATCGGACGTCCAAGCGACGAAGTCCACCAGTGCATGGCATTTCGGTCATTCTTCCTCGAGTAGTTCCAAAACCCGACCATGCATGGGTAACTCAGTAACTTCGAGCGGCCATTTTATTCCGTTAATCAAGCTGAATCCGGATCTATGACACCAGAACAAACAGCTATTGTGTTGTAGGCGTGAGTACGGAAGTAAATGGTGAATAATCATGCACACAGGAAATGATAATAAAGTAATGTGTTACAGGAAATAATAACTGAGGCAAAAGTATGCATATGTAAATGGGACGAGTGCAGCACACTACAGCAGCTCCCAGGACAATGACCGCACCCACCAGGAGGCACCAATGGCTGCAATGAGGTATCTCTTCCGCTTTGCCAGGCCACTTACCTGTGGGTGGGACAAGGGGACCAGTACACACCACCTTCACCTTCAACCTTCCCCACATTCACTGACTATTGTCAGTGTAAGAGGGAAGGGCTGGCAGGATAGACCTACCTTCTGCAAGCCTTTAGTGCCAGCGCCTACTTAGTCACCAGCACTGTGCAATTTGCAACACACACACACACACACACACACACACACACACACACACACACACACACACACACACACACACACACACACACACACACACACACACACACACACACACACACACACATACATACACACACACACACACACACACACACACACACACACACACATACACACTCACACACCACAGTCCACATAAGACACACATGCACGCACACACACACACACAGACACACACATACACAGCACACACCATAGAGTACAGGCGTACAAGCAATAGGACATACTACACAGCTCACACCATAGAGTACAGGCATACAAGCAATAGGACATGGACCCCAAACGGGGTTCATGTTGCAGTAAAAGTAATGTATATGTAAGCACCCATACCTCACCACGTCATAGTCTTGGGTTAGTAGGTAGTGAGGTGCCACCTGGCGAGGAGGCTGTGGCAACAGTTTGGGGAGTTCACTTCTAAAAATGAAAATGACCCTTACAGGAATCAACATGCATTGTATATACAAGCGCATCCATAATTGTAGACTACAACGCTTACTCAGCAATTGCTGCAAACACCAGTGCAGTAAACCAATTTGAAGACGCTGGAGCAGGTTATCCTCGATTGTCCACCAATGCGTGCCACTTGCAAGAAGCGTAAACGCCTAGATGTTGAGATCTGCCGACGTTTGGGTCGACGGCAAGGAGGACAAGGACAAAATCGATCACTTTACCTCTTGCGCAATCGCGCGGGGTAAAACCCTGATCCCTTTACCCATTGCGCAATCGCGCTGGGTAAAATGACATTCGATCAAATCTGCATCATTCTTTAGCCATGCGTTCCACTTCTTCTCATACACATTGTAGCTAGCAATGAAATAGATATCTGTGTTTGAAAAAAAAGAAAG
>OX465048.1:5825092-5932592 GCA_949841015.1 Aplysina aerophoba | reverse complement strand
AACCTCTTTACCTTGTGCCTGTAACTAGAGCGCTTCACTCTCCAACCTCTTTACCTTGTGCCTGTAACTAGAGCGCTTCACTCTCCAACCTCTCTACCTTGTGCCTGTAACTAGAGCGCCTCACTCTCCAACCTCTCTACCTTGTGCCTGTAACTAGAGCGCCTCACTCTCCAACCTCTCTACCTTGTGCCTGTAACTAGAGCGCTTCACTCTCCAACCTCTCTACCTTGTGCCTGTAACTAGAGCGCTTCACTCTCCAACCTCTCTACCTTGTGCCTGTAACTAGAGCGCCTCACTCTCCAACCTCTCTACCTTGTGCCTGTAACTAGAGCGCCTCACTCTCCAACCTCTCTACCTTGTGCCTGTAACTAGAGCGCTTCACTCTCCAACCTCTCTACCTTGTGCCTGTAACTAGAGCGCCTCACTCTCCAACCTCTCTACCTTGTGCCTGTAACTAGAGCGCTTCACTCTCCAACCTCTTTACCTTGTGCCTGTAACTAGAGCGCTTCACTCTCCAACCTCTCTACCTTGTGCCTGTAACTAGAGCACTTCACTCTCCAACCTCTCTACCTTGTGCCTGTAGTGCATTTAAAGAGAAGAGAGACGCTTATATTGCTCGCTTGAATGACATCTACCGCCACAACCTGGAGAAGGACAATGTGGAGTTGATTAGAGGGAAGGCCGAGTTCACTGGTGCACGGGAGGTTACTGTGGGTGGGGCAACCTACACGGCTGACCACATTATCATTGCAACAGGAGGTCACCCAACCCTGCTCGATATCCCAGGTGAGGTCAGGGCATTGCATGTGCGTATTGCAAGTGTGAATGCACACACTCTGCCAGCACTCGCTGTGTTGGCCGCCACATGTGTAGGCAAGGAGTTGATGATCACCAGTGATGGCTTCTTTGAGCTTGAGGAACTGCCAAGGTAGGTCCCCTGTCCCCTGCCTGCTGCCAGCAGCGTCTGACCCTGTCCCCTGCCTGCTGCCAGCAGCGTCTGACCCTGTCCCCTGCCTGCTGCCAGCAGCGTCTGACCCTGTCCCCTGCCTGCTGCCAGCAGTGTCTGACCCTGTCCACTGCCTGCTGCCAGCAGCGTCTGACCCTGTCCCCTGCCTGCTGCCAGCAGCGTCTGACCCTGTCCACTGCCTGCTGCCAGCAGCGTCTGACCCTGTCCCCTGCCTGCTGCCAGCAGCGTCTGACCCTGTCCCCTGCCTGCTGCCAGCAGCGTCTGACCCTGTCCCCTGCCTGCTGCCAGCAGCGTCTGACCCTGTCCCCTGCCTGCTGCCAGCAGCGTCTGACCCTGTCCCCTGCCTGCTGCCAGCAGCGTCTGACCCTGTCCACTGCCTGCTGCCAGCAGCGTCTGACCCTGTCCTCCTCCTTCTTTGTAGGAAGATCATGGTGGTGGGGGCAGGCTACATTGCAGTGGAGCTGGCTGGGATCCTCAATGCTCTAGGGTCAGAGGTCACCTTGGTGATCCGTTACGACAAGGTCTGCCCAGCTATGAACTGTGCCACTATGCATTGTTCTGTGTGTGTGTGTGTGTGTGTGTGTGTGTGTGTGTGTGTGTGTGTGTGTGTGTGTGTGTGTGTGTGTGCGTGTGTGTGTGTGTGTGCGTGTGTGTGTGCGTGTGTGTGTCTGTGTGTGTGTGTATGTGTGTGTGTGTGTGTGTGTGAGCATGTGCATGTGTGTGTGTGCGTGTCCTGTGTTTGCAGGTCCTGCGGAGGTTTGACTCCATGCTTACTGAAATGGTGACTGACGCACTGGTTGCTTCTGGTGTGAAGCTGGTGCAGTACGCACAGGTAGGTTGCAGAAATTGCGCTGACCTGGACACAACCTGAACTCAATCCTGTTGGCCTTCCCTCTTCAGCTCAAGTCGGTTGCTCGTGAGGCGGATGGCCTGGTTGTGGAGGTCCTGTCCCGGCAGTCGGGTGCGGTGGAGGTGCAGCGTGGCTACTCCCACGTGCTCTGTGCAGTGGGGAGGACAGCCAACACTCAGGGCGTGGGGCTGGAGAAGACGGTCAGTGCTCACTGGGCTCACGGGTTTGAGGGGCTTGCATGACATGGCATGGCTACTGCGTGTACGCCCCCTCCACCTGTAGAGTGTGCAGGTGGATGAGCGGGGCTACATCAAGGTGGACGAGGTGAGTTCCCAGCGCTGTGGCTTATCTGCGTGGTAAAGGTGGCCCCATCACAGCCGCTCTGTCTGCAGTTCCAGAATGCGGCAGCCAACATGTATGCACTGGGTGATGTGTGTGGCAAGTTTGAGCTGACCCCCGTTGCCATAGCAGCAGGCCGTGCCCTGGCCCACCGCCTGTTTGGCAACCAGCCCAACTCCCGGCTGGTGTACGAGAACATCCCCACTGTGGTGTTCAGCCACCCTCCCATGGGCACAGTGGGCATGACAGAAGGTGGCGTCACATGCACAGGTGTGAGCCACTGCAGACCCTGACTCACCCCTCCCCTCCCCTCCCCCTCCCCCTCCCCTCCCCCTCCACGCTGTGCTGTGTATCGCACACAGAGGAGGCAGTGCAAATGTTTGGCCGTGAAAGAGTGAAGCCATACCAGAGCCAGGGCACGCCAATGTACTTTGCGGTGGCATCCCACAAGCAGAAGTACGCAGTCAAGATCGTGACTGTTCTGCCTGAGGAGAAGGTACGGACCCAGAGGGGGAAATCCTGCGGGCTTCACCCTAACCCACCAACCAATGTTGTAGTGGCCTGTTTTAAAAGGTTGACACTCAGACTTGGGTGATCCAGACACAGGAGCATGTGCTTTCTCTCTCTTCTTGCCATCGGCCCAATGTGTGGTGGGAGCTGGGTAAGCCAGCTTGGCTATGTGGCCATTGGCCCAATGTGTGGTGGGAGCTGGGTAAGCCAGCTTGGCTATGTGACCATCGGCCCAATGTGTGGTGGGAGCTGGGTAAGCCAGCTTGGCTATGTGGCCATTGGCCCAATGTGTGGTGGGAGCTGGGTAAGCCAGCTTGGCTATGTGGCCATCGGCCCAATGTGTGGTGGGAGCTGGGTAAGCCAGCTTGGCTATGTGGCCATTGGCCCAATGTGTGGTGGGAGCTGGGTAAGCCAGCTTGGCTATGTGACCATTGGCCCAATGTGTGGTGGGAGCTGGGTAAGCCAGCTTGGCTATGTGGCCATCGGCCCAATGTGTGGTGGGAGCTGGGTAAGCCAGCTTGGCTATGTGACCATTGGCCCAATGTGTGGTGGGAGCTGGGTAAGCCAGCTTGGCTATGTGACCATTGGCCCAATGTGTGGTGGGAGCTGGGTAAGCCAGCTTGGCTATGTGACCATTGGCCCAATGTGTGGTGGGAGCTGGGTAACCCAGCTTGGCTATGTGACCATTGGCCCAATGTGTGGTGGGAGCTGGGTAACCCAGCTTGGCTATGTGACCATTGGCCCAATGTGTGGTGGGAGCTGGGTAAGCCAGCTTGGCTATGTGACCATTGGCCCAATGTGTGGTGGGAGCTGGGTAACCCAGCTTGGCTATGTGGCCATTGGCCCAATGTGTGGTGGGAGCTGGGTAACCCAGCTTGGCTATGTGACCATTGGCCCAATGTGTGGTGGGAGCTGGGTAACCCAGCTTGGCTATGTGACCATTGGCCCAATGTGTGGTGGGAGCTGGGTAAGCCAGCTTGGCTATGTGGCCATTGGCCCAATGTGTGGTGGGAGCTGGGTAAGCCAGCTTGGCTATGTGACCATCGGCCCAATGTGTGGTGGGAGCTGGGTAAGCCAGCTTGGCTATGTGACCATCGGCCCAATGTGTGGTGGGAGCTGGGTAAGCCAGCTTGGCTATGTGGCCATTGGCCCAATGTGTGGTGGGAGCTGGGTAAGCCAGCTTGGCTATGTGGCCATTGGCCCAATGTGTGGTGGGAGCTGGGTAAGCCAGCTTGGCTATGTGACCATTGGCCCAATGTGTGGTGGGAGCTGGGTAAGCCAGCTTGGCTATGTGGCCATTGGCCCAATGTGTGGTGGGAGCTGGGTAAGCCAGCTTGGCTATGTGGCCATTGGCCCAATGTGTGGTGGGAGCTGGGTAAGCCAGCTTGGCTATGTGACCATTGGCCCAATGTGTGGTGGGAGCTGGGTAAGCCAGCTTGGCTATGTGACCATTGGCCCAATGTGTGGTGGGAGCTGGGTAACCCAGCTTGGCTATGTGACCATTGGCCCAATGTGTGGTGGGAGCTGGGTAAGCCAGCTTGGCTATGTGGCCATTGGCCCAATGTGTGGTGGGAGCTGGGTAAGCCAGCTTGGCTATGTGACCATCGGCCCAATGTGTGGTGGGAGCTGGGTAAGCCAGCTTGGCTATGTGGCCATTGGCCCAATGTGTGGTGGGAGCTGGGTAAGCCAGCTTGGCTATGTGGCCATTGGCCCAATGTGTGGTGGGAGCTGGGTAAGCCAGCTTGGCTATGTGGCCATTGGCCCAATGTGTGGTGGGAGCTGGGTAAGCCAGCTTGGCTATGTGGCCATTGGCCCAATGTGTGGTGGGAGCTGGGTAAGCCAGCTTGGCTATGTGACCATTGGCCCAATGTGTGGTGGGAGCTGGGTAAGCCAGCTTGGCTATGTGACCATTGGCCCAATGTGTGGTGGGAGCTGGGTAAGCCAGCTTGGCTATGTGACCATCGGCCCAATGTGTGGTGGGAGCTGGGTAAGCCAGCTTGGCTATGTGACCATTGCTGCAAACACTGTAGGTGGTAGCAAGTCTCTGTAAATGGTAGTCAAGGAAACAGACCCCTCCCCTCCCCTCCCCTCCCCTCCCCTCCCCTCCCCTCCCCTCCCCTCCCCTCCCCTCCCCTCCCCTCCCCTCTCCCTTCTCCCCCTCCCCCCGTCCCCTCCTCTCAGGTTGTGGGTCTGCACCTGTTTGGCATGGCTACAGACGAGATGCTGCAAGGGTTTGGCGTCGCCATCAAGATGGGCGCCACCAAGAAGGACTTTGACAGTTGTGTGGCCATCCACCCCACCCTCTCGGAGGAGCTGGTCACGCTCAAGTAGAAGTGGGCGAACAACACGCCCCTTGAGTTATATTGGTAGTTGCACAGTCTGTATAATTTAGGCAGTTCAATTTGTAGGCTCTCCAAATATGGAAGGCGAGGATGTGATGTAATGTTACCTGTAATTGGGATATTGCGGCATATTTCGGAGCGGTCGCAGACCATTCACCGTACGGTGGTAGCCTGGCTCCTTCTCGGGCAGCGCCGATTGAGAAGAGATCAGAAGAGGCCTATCTTTAGACCCAGTGCTGTCGCAGCGGGTGGCCGTAGTGTGAGTGAGGTACGTGTGGGATGGCAGGAGGTGACCACTCGGGGATCGACCTGTCCTTGTTGAAGGTGAGAGCTCTTCCAACGGAGAAAGAGCCGTCTTGTAGGTGTTGGGTTGGCACGTGTCAGCCTTTAAACAGGTGCACTGTCAGTGTGTATGTCTGTGTGTTCGTATTTCACCGAATCTGTTGTGTGTGTGTGTGTGTGTGTGTGTGTGTGTCACAGGATCCCGCCGGCATATTTGAGTTGATCGAGGTGGTTGGGAATGGCACCTACGGGCAGGTGTACAAGGTGGGCGCGCGGCGCGTATGGACACGTGGGCTGGGGCTGGGGCCCAAAGGGGAGGGTGCTGGCCATGGTCTTGTAGAACTCAACTCGCATGCACTGTGGGGTGTGTGTGTGTGTGGGGAGGTGGGGTGAGGGTGAGGGTGTGGGGAGGTGAGGTGAGGATGAGTGTGTGGGGAGGTGGGGTGAGGGTGACTGTGTGGGGAGGTGAGGTGAGGATGAGTGTGTGGGGAGGTGGGGTGAGGGTGACTGTGTGGGGAGGTGGGGTGAGTGTGTGTGGGTACATAGCACATTATCTTTGTTTTCACTGATTGAGCCCAGGGTCTATATTTGGAAGTGCTATATTTAGTACACCCCATTGCCTTAGTGACTTTTAGGGGTAGCCAGTTGCTAAGTGGAGTAGTCAGTTGCTAAGTGTGGGCTGTTGATGGCTGCAGGGACGGCACTTGCGCACGGGCCAACTGGCTGCAATCAAGATCATGGAAGTGACGGAGGTGTGTGGTGGGCACCAGGGCAGGGCCCGACAAAGGAGCCAGATCTCTCATCCATTGCTACTTGTGTGCTGTGCTCCCACCTCACACTCAGGATGAAGAAGATGAGATTAAACTGGAGATTGAAGTGCTCAAGAAGCACTCGCACCATGTCAATGTCGCCACGTACTACGGCGCCTTCATTCAGAAGGGGCAAGTCGGGCAGGAGGACCAATTATGGGTGCGTGCGTGCGTGGGTGTGGTGTATGTGGTTGGTGCTGCTGTCACTCAACCCACTTCTTGCAGCTGGTGATGGAGTACTGTGGAGCAGGGTCAGTCACTGACCTGGTCAAGTGTGAGTGGGTGGGGCATGGTATTATGGTGTGGCGAGCACAACAGTTAGCTTCCTCCCTGTGTCTCCTCCCACAGCAACCAAGAACCGCTCCCTAAAGGAGGAGTGGATAGCGTACATCTGTCGAGAGGTCCTGCGGGTCAGTCATTTAGCCGGGTCTGCTCCCCACAGGTGCCACTCCCCCACCCCCCCCCACCACACTCATCTTCCCCCCTCCTGCAGGGCCTCAGCCACCTTCACAAGAGCAAGGTGATCCACCGCGACATCAAAGGGCAGAACGTTCTCCTCACAGACAACGCCGACATCAAGTTGGTGGACTTTGGCGTGTCTGCTCAACTGGACCGCACCATCGGCAAGCGCAACACATTCATTGGGACGCCCTACTGGTCGGTGCTGGCACCCCCTCTTGCCGTCCGACCTACTGTGCATGTGTGTAGCCCTTCCCCACTCCAGGATGGCTCCAGAGGTGATAGCGTGTGACCAAGACCCTACGGCCACCTATGACTACAGGGTAAGCAGTGGGAGTGGACTGGGCTCACTGTTTGAGAAGTTAATCACCCTCCCCTCCCCTCCCCTCCTCTCCTCTCCGTAATGTGCCAATAGAGTGACCAATGGTCTCTTGGTATCACAGCCATTGAGATTGCAGACGGAGAGCCCCGTGAGTTTACACCCACATCCCACATTCACTATAGCCACACACCCTGACCCATCCTGCCCCACCCCTTGTCCCCCTGCCCCACCCCTTGTCCCCCTGACCCCTCCCACCCCCCCACAGCCCTGTGCACCATGCACCCAATGAGAGCTCTGTTCCTAATTCCGCGCAACCCTCCACCGAAACTCAAGAGTCCAAAGAAGTGGAATCAGCGATTTGTTGACTTTCTGGAGCAGTGTCTCCTGAAGGACCACCACCGCCGACCCACCTCAGACCAGCTGCTACTGGTGAGTGAGGGGCTGTCTCGTAGTGGGTGAGGGTCCGAGTAGGAAGGCGCTCAGGCGCTGATCGCGTAGTGCGCTGCTGAGGTGACATGTGGCCACTGTCCACAGCATCCGTTTGTCAATGACTTCAACGAGCGTCAGGTCCGCATTCAAATCAAAGATCAGATTGACAGGATGAAAAGAAAGAAAGGTTGGTTGCAGTCCCAGCTTGCTGCAGATCACATGACATGCTGTGCTTCCCTCCCCACCACAGCACAAGGACTGGACTTCACCCTGGGCTGCGACAGTGAAGACGACGAGACTGTCAACCCTCGTCTGTTGGACGAGGGGGAGGAGGGAGGCACCTTGAGGGTGGGTGGGGCTGTGTGAGTGTCCCATGGGTGGGGCTGTGTGAGTGTCCCATGGGTGGGGCTGTGTGAGTGTCCCAGGGGTGGAGCTGTAGGGAATGTCAAAGGGGGTGGGGCTGTGTTAGATCATGTGTTCTGTGCAGGGCTCGCTGGACGAGGAGGATGACCCTGAGGAAGATGACATCATTGTTGAAGGGACCGTGGGTACACTGGTGGCTGGCCGCAGAGGGGATGGGTGAGTAGGGAGATGTGGCTCTGATACAGAAATGTGTTTGACTTGTGAGCAGTTAGGTTTAGGTTAGGGTTAGGGTTAGGTTTAGGTTTAGGGTGTGACCCTGTTCTGAGCAGTTAGGGTTAGGTTTAGGGTGTGACCCTGTTCTGAGCAGTTAGGGTTAGGTTTAGGGTGTGACCCTGTTCTGAGCAGTTGTTCTGTCTAGTCCACTTAGCCCTAATCAAAACTTTGCTGTCTTGTTCTGGCATGAACGTGGTCGGTCGTCTGTGTGTCTGTGTGTGTAGACTGGAGGGATTTAGCAATGAGACTATGCGTAACGATGACAGTGACAGCACAGGGACAGGCTCAAGCCAGGAGAACAATGACACACTTATCATTCGATCTACTGCAGCCAGAATGGTGTGCCCAGCACTCACATGTCCACTGCACTCACTCACTGACCAGGCTCTCTCTGCTGTAGGATCTGGCCACGCAGCCAAGCCCTCTGGCTGATTCTCCTGTGCAAATGCGGCTACGGCAGGCAGGGGGGCGTGGCGCGGGGGATCCCCGGCGGGCCTCCACACCTGTCATGCCCCCCAGCAGCGCCGCCCAGGAGAGCAATTACCAACCAAGGAAGTCGTCATTCATCACCGGTTACCCACAGAATGGGGCTGGGGGCATGGACCAGGCAATGGCTCTTGATGGGCCAAAGATGGTGAGAAGACAGGGAGCTGAGCAGTGGGTGTGGCCCCTTGTTGGGGGAGATTACCAGTGGTATGTCCTCTCTGTCTGTGCAGAGTCCAGAGATCCGCAAGTACAAGCGCAAGTTCAGCAGTGAGATCCTGTGCGGTGCTCTGTGGGGCGTGAACCTCCTGGTGGGCACAGACGGCGGGCTGATGCTGTTGGACCGAAGTGGGCATGGTAAAGTGTTCCAGCTCATCAACCGCCGGAGGTTCCAGCAGATTGAGGTCTTGGAGGGGCTGAACATCCTGGTCTGCATATCAGGTGGGGGCCGAAGGGTACTTGTCGATGCATACGTACTCGGTGTTGATGCTGCAGCAGAGTTGTCCTTGCTGTGCCAGGGTCGTTGAGCCTCTCCTTGCTTCCCGCCAGGCCGCCACAGTAAGATGCGCGTCTACTACCTGTCGTGGCTAAGGAACAAGATTCTCAAGGGGGAGGAGCAGTACGCAGAGGGACAGAAGAGTCGTCATGGTTACACAACTGTGGGCAACCTCGAGAAGTGTGTCCACTTCAGAATTGGTGAGTCTCCCTCTCTCCTGGTTCTGCTCCGCGTCAGCAGTCTCCATGTGCCCTCCTGGTTTGTCTGTCCTGTCCTGTTCGGTTGGCAGTTCAACACGAAAAGATGAAGTTCCTAGTGATTGCCACCAAGAACAATACCATTGAGATCTACGCATGGGCCCAGAAGCCATACTCCAAGTTCATGTTGTTCAAGCAGTTCCAAGTGGAGCAGACTCCACACCTGGTGGGCATGGTCTGCGACAGTGCCAACCGGCAGAAGGCGCTCTACGCCTCCAATGTTGGCTTCCACAGCATTGACCTGGACACAGAAGTGAACAGACCCATCTACACACCCACTCCAGTGAGTGTGGCCGCCACATGCAGGGGGCGTGGCACGTTTGACCTCCACCCATCTCCACCCCACCCCCAGGGTCGCCAGGTGCAGCCCCACGCCATCCTCACCCTCTCCCCCAAGCGAGGGAGGCCGGTCCTGCTCCTCTGCTACAACAGTAAGTGGTGGCACAGCACCGCCAGGGGCAGGGAGGGCAGTGTTCAAGCGTGTCTTCCAACATGTCTGCAGATGAGGGTGCGTATGTGGACTCCAATGGTGAAATGCTGCGGGAGGCACGGCTGCAATGGGGGGAAGTCCCCACCTCCATTGGTGAGCCTGGCCAGTTTACATTTCACAGAAGGGGCTGCCTCTCTCACTTCCCTGCCCCCCCCCCTCACTGCTGCCTCTCTTACTTCTGTACACCCTCACTGCTGCCTCTCACTTCCCTGCCCCTCTCACTGCTGCCTCTCTCACTTCCCTGCCCCCCTCACTGCTGCCTCTCTCACTTCCCTGCCCCCCTCACTGCTGCCTCTCTCACTTCCCTGCCCCCCTCACTGCTGCCGCTCTCACTGCTGCCTCTCTCACTTCCCTGCCCCCCTCACTGCTGCCTCTCACACTTCCTTGCCCCCCCTCACTGCTGCCTCTCACACTTACCTGCCCCCCCCTCACTGCTGCCTCTCTCACTTCCCTGCCCCTCCCCCCTCACTGCTGCCTCTCTCACTTCCCTGCCCCTCCCCCCTCACTGCTGCCTCTCTCACTTCCCTGCCCCTCCCCCCTCACTGCTGCCTCTCTCACTTCCCTGCCCCTCCCCCCTCACTGCTGCCTCTCTCACTTCCCTGCCCCCCCTCACTACTGCCTCTCTCACTTACCTGCCCCCCCCTCACTGCTGCCTCTCTCACTTCCCTGCCCCCCCTCACTGCTGCCTCTCTCACTTACCTGCACCCCCCCTCACTGCTGCCTCTCTCACTTACCTGCCCCCCCCTCACTGCTGCCTCTCTCACTTACCTGCACCCCCCCTCACTGCTGCCTCTCTCGCTTACCTGCCCCCCCCTCACTGCTGCCTCTCTCACTTACCTGCCCCCCCCTCACTGCTGCCTCTCTCACTTACCTGCCCCCCTCACTGCTGCCTCTCTCACTTCCCTGCCCCTCCCCCCTCACTGCTGCCTCTCTCACTTCCCTGCCCCCCCCCCCTCACTGCTGCCTCTCTCACTTCCCTGCCCCCCCTCACTACTGCCTCTCTCACTTACCTGCCCCCCCCTCACTGCTGCCTCTCTCACTTCCCTGCCCCCCCTCACTGCTGCCTCTCTCACTTACCTGCACCCCCCCTCACTGCTGCCTCTCTCACTTACCTGCCCCCCCCTCACTGCTGCCTCTCTCACTTACCTGCACCCCCCCTCACTGCTGCCTCTCTCACTTACCTGCCCCCCCCTCACTGCTGCCTCTCTCACTTCCCTGCCCCCCCTCACTGCTGCCTCTCTCACTTACCTGCACCCCCCCTCACTGCTGCCTCTCTCACTTACCTGCCCCCCCCTCACTGCTGCCTCTCTCACTTACCTGCACCCCCCCTCACTGCTGCCTCTCTCACTTACCTGCCCCCCCCTCACTGCTGCCTCTCTCACTTACCTGCCCCCCTCACTGCTGCCTCTCTCACTTCCCTGCCCCTCCCCCCTCACTGCTGCCTCTCTCACTTCCCTGCCCCCCCCCCCTCACTGCTGCCTCTCTCACTTCCCTGCCCCCCCTCACTACTGCCTCTCTCACTTACCTGCCCCCCCCTCACTGCTGCCTCTCTCACTTCCCTGCCCCCCCTCACTGCTGCCTCTCTCACTTACCTGCACCCCCCCTCACTGCTGCCTCTCTCACTTACCTGCCCCCCCCTCACTGCTGCCTCTCTCACTTACCTGCACCCCCCCTCACTGCTGCCTCTCTCACTTACCTGCCCCCCCCTCACTGCTGCCTCTCTCACTTACCTGCCCCCCCCTCACTGCTGCCTCTCTCACTTACCTGCCCCCCTCACTGCTGCCTCTCTCACTTACCTGCCCCCCTCACTGCTGCCTCTCTCACTTACCTGCCCCCCTTCACTTTTGTCATTGCAGCCCTGATTGGAGATAGCCATGTCATGGGTTGGGGCAACAAAGGTATTGAGATTCGCTCCGTTGAGACTGGCCAGATGGACGGCATCTTCATGCACAAGAAGACACAAAAGTTGCGCTTCTTGTGTGAACGCAATGACAAGGTACCAGTTGACATGTAGCTGGAAGTCCCTGCCCTTTACCACGTTGCTCCTCTCTCCCTCCCGCCCCTCCCCAGGTCTTCTTTGCCTCCATAAAGTCCTCCTCCAACTCTCAAGTCTACTTCATGGCCTTGAACCGCCGGCTGCCTGTCAAGTAGCCCCCGCTCCTCGACACAGGCAACATCAGTGTTGAGGGGGGCTATTTTCATAAGACCTGTTTGTACATACACACCTCTCACCTTCATCCAACACTGAGGCTCTCTAGACTGACTTCATTTAAATAACTGCAGATTATTATTGCTAATTTTAGTACGGCACTGATTAATCGCATGCATCTCAAAGATTGACCCCACCTAGTCACTGCTTGCACAACCTGATCAAGCTGTTTGGCAGCACTGCTTAACTTCAGTTGGGAATAATATTATACACACATGCACAGGTCGGCGCTCTGGATCAATCCATCACATGCATGCACAGGTCAGCACTCTGGATCAATCCATCGCATGCATGCACGGGTCGGCGCTCTGGATCAATCCATCACATGCACGGGTCGGCACTCTGGATCAATCCATCACATGCATGCACGGGTCGGCACTCTGGATCAATCCATCACACACATGCACGGGTCGGCGCTCTGGATCAATCCATCACACGCATGCACGGGTCGGCGCTCTGGATCAATCCATCACACGCATGCACGGGTCGGCGCTCTGGATCAATCCATCACACGCATGCACGGGTCGGCGCTCTGGATCAATCCATCACACGCATGCACGGGTCGGCGCTCTGGATCAATCCATCACACGCATGCACGGGTCGGCGCTCTGGATCAATCCATCACACGCATGCACGGGTCGGCGCTCTGGATCAATCCATCACACGCATGCACGGGTCGGCGCTCTGGATCAATCCATCACACGCATGCACGGGTCGGCGCTCTGGATCAATCCATCACACGCATGCACGGGTCGGCGCTCTGGATCAATCCATCACACGCATGCACGGGTCGGCGCTCTGGATCAATCCATCACACGCATGCACGGGTCGGCGCTCTGGATCAATCCATCACACGCATGCACGGGTCGGCGCTCTGGATCAATCCATCACACGCATGCACGGGTCGGCGCTCTGGATCAATCCATCACACGCATGCACGGGTCGGCGCTCTGGATCAATCCATCACACGCATGCACGGGTCGGCGCTCTGGATCAATCCATCACACGCATGCACGGGTCGGCGCTCTGGATCAATCCATCACACGCATGCACGGGTCGGCGCTCTGGATCAATCCATCACACGCATGCACGGGTCGGCGCTCTGGATCAATCCATCACACGCATGCACGGGTCGGCGCTCTGGATCAATCCATCACACGCATGCACGGGTCGGCGCTCTGGATCAATCCATCACACGCATGCACGGGTCGGCGCTCTGGACCAATCCATCACATCACATTACGTATGTACAAGACAATACAATTAAGTGATCAGGTGCTAAAAAATTTTCTTGAGTTCTTCGTAGGTAATGAAAAACTGATGTCAGATAAGGAACCATTGTCACAGCAGCCACACCTCTGCCCCACCCCTTCCAGCCCCACCCAAAAGTGCAAGGATACAATGATGTTCCAAGGACCCAGCCGCAGGTAGGAGGGGACAAACCCCTTGTACAAGGCAGACACGCCTTCAAAACGAAGAGTCTGTGTGTGGAGAGGGAGGAATGAACTGTGCACCCCACCTGGTCCACTGCCCCACCCACCTTGATGACACAGTCGAGAGAGGTCCTGTACAGGTGTGGGTTGTTAGTTCGCTGGTTCATCATGCGTGTTTTCACCACGTCCACCGGGTTGGAGGCCACTGCTGCACAGAAGCTGGCCACCGCGCTGGACCTGCAGGGGAGCCAGCTGTCTACAGCACCAGGCCACACCCCCACCGCCGCACCGCTCACATGAAGTGGGCTGGCAGGGCATCCTGCAGTGCACTGCGCACAAGGAGGTGGTGCTTGCACAAGTCGTAGACCGGCAGTATCACTCCCGCCACCACCGTTGCCCTCTGCACGGTTGGGCCCACACCCTGTGGGGGGGGGGGGGGAGGGGGGACAGACGACTCTGACACCCTTTGAGCGGGTCACATGGTCAGCAGAGCTGGACTCACCCGGTAGAGCCCCCTCGTACCCTCCTCTCGGTATATTGTGGCAAAAGAGGACAGGACATTCCTCCTTGCTGTAGGCCCCGCCCACCTTCCATGGTTGGCAGCTTGCATCCGCACCTTGAGCACGTCTGTGGGGTTGGCCACGGCAGCAGCAAAGGCCCCAGAGACCATGCCTGCAAGGACGTTGGTCAGGAGGCGCTCCTCGCGAGGGTCAGGGGTGACAGCACGCTTGATGGACTGGTAGCAGCCGATCTTCAGGGTACCGTAGGAGGCTTGGCGCAGGAGGGCGGGGACCACACTGCGCAGACAAACAGGTGAGGCACACCTCTGGTGGACACTGCTACTCACTTTAATGGAGAGGTTCGCGCCAACAGGCAACACGAGCATGCACACGCCTCCCCTTACATGACCGACCAAGTAGGCGTGTCCGCCCCACCCACCCGCGGTAGAGCGCTGTCAGGCCCTCCTGGCGGGAGATCTGCAGGAAGGCGTCCAGCATGCCCCGGTAGCGGCGTGCCCTCAGGGCCCGCTCCACCGCCTGTCCCTGGACCTGTAGCCGAGTCTTGGTGGTGTCGATTGGGAATGTGCCTGGGTGGGGGGTCAGTGGAGGACCTGTGATCGGCAGGCTCTGTCACACCTACACTAGCACTAACACTAGCTCAGTTAGGCCACCGCCAGTGGAGCGGCGGGGAAGCCGGAGACGTAGCCATGCCATGGGCCGCTTGTTAACCAGACGAGTCAATTCATCTAGCGCATGTTGGCTCTCACCGAACTCAGCTGTGAGCGAGGCCAGGCCGCCGAGGATGAAGGGCTTTGCAGACATCACCCCCTTGTAAACCCCTTGCAGTCAAGTACAGGCTATACAGTCACCGCCGACCGCTTTCCCCGCACATCTTCTCGACACGCACCTGTACGCGTGGTGTAGGTCGGTAGTCGGCTCTGCACTGCGCGCGGAAACGCGGCAATAACGTGAAGCCAGTTCGTAGTCTGGCCAGCCAGGTAGACTAGACTAGTGGTTCCGCAGGACGTGGTAACTACAAACAATGTACTTTCCTTTGATCAACAAAGGGTTAATTTCACTAGGTATACCTCTGCGGTCATGGGTTCGTGTGTCTATGGTCTCTGTCGCGGCTTGTGTCTGAAAAGGGTCACTTCCTGTCAGGCGGAAATAATTAATTATCTGTCCCAAAAGAACATGGCTACCCCTCCGGACTTGCGTCCAGGTCTTGCTCGGCAAGCCATCATCGCTGTCAAGAGTGCCAGTCGACGACTAGCAGAGAACCTGAGCTCCGTGTCCCAGGTGCGTGGTGTCGTCGGTGGCTGCACTTACTGACGACAAGACAAGCTCTGGTCGTTTGACTTGCTCGAGAGCCCTAAGTATGCGCGGCCCAGTCGCTTGCTTTTAGTGTTTGTCCCCGCTTGGCCCGACAGGTGTCCACGTTTAAGGAGACTGGCAAACTGACCCCAGATGAGGTTGGCTCATGCATGTGTGCGTCTGTGTGTGCGCGTGCGCGTCATCCACATGCACCCCCCTATCTGAATTATGATTCACATTCATATTCAGATAAGCGCACCATGTGGTCAAAAGCACGCACTGTATGGAGCAACAGCACCACGCAGCGCTACCTGTAGTAACAGAACAGAGTTATAATTGAGCTCATAGAGTGGCTGACCATGGCCACTTGGCCTGTCCAAGCGTACCCAGGGTCACTTGAACTGGCTTCATTTATTGCATTAGTTTGTTGCCGCGGGAGACCACCTGGTGTACCACTGCCGGACGTGGTCTTGGGCCACTGTGGAGGACGCCTCGCGTCGCAAGTCCTACCTGCCCCCGGACAAGCAGTGCCTGCAGACCAAGAACGGTGAGACGCACGCACGCACGCACGCATGCAGCGCCACAAGCAGGAGGAGTGACATGGGCTTTAGTGTCCCTCGCCGCCTCAAAGGTCTAAGGGTAGTGGCAACCCAAATTGCGTCTTTGACCTGGCACAATCTCTGAAGGTCTTTGGCGCCCAAGGGTGTCGGCTCCTGCTGTATTTCACTTGTGACTTTGGTAGTCAGACACAAAGGGGACCACACAGCGTGTGTACAGCGATCGACTCCACTCCTACCCTCCCTCAGTCCCATGCTACCGGCGCTGCTACCAGATTAGTGAGGTGCGGAGCAACGAGAAGTGCATTCATCTGTCAGAGGACGACGAGGAGGGATGGGTGGACACCCACCACGGGATGAGTGAGCTGGGTGGGCCAGGGGTGTCATGTGACGGTCACATGACACATTCTGCCCTCTAGGTCACGAGGAAACCACTGTAGACTTGGCTCCCCAGGCCCCAGCCAAGGTCTTGCAGCCACCAACCCGGGAGCCACAGGGCGGGGCCGGGGGGAGTGGCGATGATGACAGTGATGACGACGAGCCAGTGGCTGAGTTTGATGGTAGGTGGTGGAGGGGAGGGGTGGGGTGGATGGTGGGGTGGGGTGGGGTGGGTGGACGGTGGTGGAGGGGAGGGGTGGGGTGGTGGAGGGGAGAGGGGTGGACGGTGGGATGCAAGTGTGCTCCACGTCACAGACTATTGCATACTGCAGATTTCTTCAAGGCCACTGTTGTCCAAGATGACCCGGTGAGTCGCACTCCTCCCCCCCACTAGTGGCAGAAGCCACACCTCTTTCCTGTTCCTGCAGGCAGCCCTAACACCTGTCCAGCCAGCTAGCACCTCACCTGAAGGGGGCGTGGTGAGGGCCAGGACCTATGACCTCAACATCTCCTACGACAACCTCTACAACACCCCTCGGCTCTGGCTCATTGGATTTGATGAGGTGGGCAGCCACACACAACTGGTTGCGCATCAAGCACTCTGTCTATCCCTATTCCCTGCTGCAGAACGGTAAGCCGCTGACGCCCGAGCAGATGTACGAGGACATCAGTACGGACCACCTGCACAAGACCATCACTCTCGAGCCCCACCCCCACCTGCCACCCCCAGACCGGCTGTCAGTCCATCCCTGCAGGTGAGACCACGCCCACCACTGAGATAGTGGCCTACCCACCCCACCCCACTTCACCCCACCTCCTCGTCCAGACATGCCGAGGTGATGAAGAAGATAATGTCTGTTGTGGAGGAAGATGGCAGGGAACTGGAGGTGCATACGTATCCTGGCTCCCTGGGGGGTTGGCGGGCCTGTGTGCATGTGTGCCTGTGTGCATGTGCGGGTGTGGGTGCAGTCTAAGTGGGGTTACCCCTCCATGTGTGTCCCTTAACGAGGACTGTAGCTACCTGATGGTGTTCCTCAAGTTCGTCCAGGCTGTCATCCCAACCGTAGAGTATGACTACACGAAGCAGCTGTCGCTCGCCACCTGAAGCAGCTGCATGTAGATATAGGTGTGCGCTTGTGCGGAGACCGGTGTCCCAAGGGACAGTCCCTGTTGTTGGACACCCCTGTGTGATAATTAACGGGACAGTCCCCTCTGATAGGCTAAGAAAATGGCGTCACCCGGTGGAACCCAGCCAAGACCACGAGATTGTCCGCAAATAGTGGTCCGCTTTCGTACCCCAGACGGACGCGTGCACACTCTTAGCGGGAAGGATAAGGTAAAGGAGTTTGAGCGCAGAAAGGAGGAGGAGACGAAAAAGCTCAAGGCCGAACTGGCCATTAAGAACCTGCAGGTGGGTGCGTGGGGACGGGAAGCGGTACCTAGAAACGGCCCCTTGGTCCAGAGCGGCACTACCCACACAGGGTCTAGTTATGAGGCGTTCACACGTGAAACGCAATGTGTCGAGTGCATTTCCTTCACAAACTCAGCGCCCTGCCATTTTGTGTCTATCTGCATTTTGCAATCTGCTTCTGCTCCTGCATCACCAAACATCCACGCCAAGCAAAATGCCTGTGGCTCCAGAGCAAGTCTCAGAGATCACAGAATGGACAGCAGAAACAAACAGTTGTCTGGGCTAAGACAACCATCTGGCTGATTCGTGCACGTGCGTGCGTTCTCGCTATGTCCACCACTCCCCACTGCCTGCACCGCAGTAAAGGCGTTGCATGGTACAGGTAGCTACTTGTCAAGTGTGGGTAGAGTGGGGAAGTGAAGTTGTGGATAGCCCCCTCTGAACGTTGAGGCTCTCGACACGTCTATGCTGTCGTGCTACACACATGACGTGTCTCAATCTTGTCAGACAGTTGCTCCATGAATCCATGACTTTCTCAAACCAATTGTGTGAGCATGTCTTCAGTAGCTCTAGCAGTCTCACGCTCTGAGGATAACAGCCTCACCTGACAGCGTTTCTCAAAGAACCTGAACCTGCACCTGAACGGCTGCTGCTGCCGCTGTCCATGCCCTGTTGATAATATTGATGTGCATTGTGAACTTAACTAGCAATTAGCTATTCTAATTGATGGCAGACGGATCTCTTTAGGTGTTGTTTGGTGCTACTAGTGTTGCTATGAATGGTTGATGCTACTGCTCCTTGTCTGAGGGGGAGAGTGGTGAGTATCACACTTGGGGCAAGTGGTGCCTGAGTGGTATAGTCACTGGTAGTGTTCTCCAAAACCTGGTGCACTGTGAGGTGCGAGCAACCAGGCCGGGGTTGGGGTACATGGGCAGATGTTGATAGCCTTCACTGGTACCTTCTCTTCAGGTTGTGTGCCAGTCACGGCTGGCAGAGGTCACTTGGGGCCCGTGTGAGGTCGGACCGTGTCAGTACCATGTCACCCTGCAGCCCACCGGGGCAAAGAGTGCCAGGAGTGTGTACAAGTGAGGACCACGTGTCAGGTGTCCATGTGTGAGCACCTCACTGCCTCTCCCTCTATGCACCCCAGGGGGGAGGTCTCACAATGCGAGGTGGGCCCACTGCATCCCGGACAGAGCTACTCGCTGATGTGAGCGGCAAGCCAGCCCTGGCAACAGTCTAGCTGCCACTAGTGCCCCTGCTTTACCCTGCGCCACCCTGGCTTCACTGTACCATGTCAACCTTGTCTGTGTAGTGTGGTTGCCAGCCAAGACCCAGTGCAGGGAGAAAGCAATTCTGGTACAGACAGAGTAAGAATGGTGTGCAAGCAGAAAACTGGCAAGTCGTTGCATGTGTGCGTGTGTACCTCTGCAGCTGAGTTCACGGTCCCCCCGGAGCCACCAGGTAGACCCCGCCCACCCAAAGTCACAACCAAAAGCAAGTCTGCCATCACTCTGAAATGGAGTGTAAGTCCACCCTCACACCCTCCCATCAATGGCACACCCTCACACCCTCCCATCACTGGCACACCCTCACACCCTCCCATCACTGGCACACCCTCGCACCCTCCCATCACTGGCACACCCTCACACCCTCCCATCACTGGCACACCCTCACACCCTCCCATCACTGGCACACCCTCACACCCTCCCATCACTGGCACACCCTCACACCCTCCCATCACTGGCACAATCTCACACCCTCCCATCACTGGCACATCCTCACACCCTCCCATCACTGGCACATCCTCACACCCTCCCATCACTGGCACATCCTCACACCCTCCCATCACTGGCACACCCTAAATGCCCACTGTGTCCTCATAGTGTTTACACACATGCGCACACAACAAATTAAAGTTTTTATTGTGTATTCATCATTTTGTCTCAGGGACCAGAAAACAACGGGTCCCCAATTTCAGATTACATTTTGGAGTGGGACCAGGGTGACCCTGAAAAACAAGGTGGGTTTGTTAAGCTGTACTCAGGAGGAGAAACCCAGTTCAAATTGACACACCGGCTAGACCCCAGTCTGAAGTTCCAGTTTCGATTGAAAGCTCAGAATGGGATTGGGTGGAGGTAGGGAGTGACGTCACCTGTGACATGTCATCATGTCCAACCCTGTCTGTCACACCCTGTTACCTCACCAGTCATATGTGATTGTCATGCACCATTTTCTGTGCAGCGAGTGGAGTGAGATTTTCACATTCCACACCGGAGTAGCTGTCCCGGGAAAGCCCCCTCCGCCTGCTATCACTGCTGTTGGTGTAACCTACCTTGAGGTGCAGTGGGAGGGGACCAAGCTGCGTGGCAGTCATGTGACCACCTATAAGCTGGAGATGGAGGACTGCAGCTCCGTAAGCCAACTCTGTCAGGTGTGTTCACATGCCATGCAATGATGAGTCCAACTCCAAACTAGGGATATGGGTTTCAGACTGCGTACCAAGGGGAGGACTGTCACTGGACCCAGCAGCCCTTGTTCCGGAGCAGCCGCTACAGGTTCCGTGTAAGTGTGTGTGATCTGCGGCTGGCAGGCCAGCCCTGCCTCAGCACGTATTGCTGGCCCTCGCTGTAGCTGTGTGTGGTCAACGAGAGGGGGGCGGGACCCCACAGCGAGGTGGTGGAGGGGTGGACCCTCCCAGACAAACCAGGTACCTGCATGTTGGCAACAGCTGCTGTTGTTGCTAGGCAACATGCCAGCCTTTGATGTGTGTGTCTATGCAGGTCCTCCTGTCCAAGTGTGCTTCCACCTAATCAAGAGCAGACACATTGTGATTGAGTGGGGTGAGGGGTGGGATGGGGTGAGGGTGTTCTGCTGGTGTGTTCCACGGTATGAAATAACAGGCAAGGGTGCTTGCTGCTGCTTTTGTTGTCGATTGCTTCTCTTCCTGTTCCAAAGGAATTGTGTGTGGCTCCTTAGGTCCTTCACCCTCGTCCCCTCCCCTACAGCGCCGCCTGCCGATGACGGAGGGACACCTCTGACGGGCTTTGTCGTGGAGCTGTGTGGTGGCTCTGAGCGCAGGCTCCTCAAGACAGAGGAGCCGCTGGTGGCCATCCCTGACCTGACCCCAGGGACAGCCTACGAAGTCCGCATTGCAGCAACAAGTGGCGGCGGACAGGGGGAGGTGCTTTCAGGGGGCCGGGGGACTGACCACCACCTCTAATCCTCCCTCCCCTTCCCCCCCCTTCTCCCTTTCAGTGGTCCAAGATGCACCAGGTCACCACCAGCGTAGAGCAACCATCTGAGCCACTTGCTGTGGCCATTGTGGGGTTCCCGCGGCAACACAGTATAGCTCTTTGTTGGGGTGAGTAGTGTGGAGCACCTGGTGCGGCAGCCGATGCCAGCCAGTCCTTCTCCCCACCCTAGACCCACCGAGCAGCAGTGGAGGAGCTCCTATTGTGCACTACACAATTGAGTGCTGCACTGAAACACTACCATGGAAGGTTGTGGGCGTGGTCTCAGGGGATGCCTTTGAGTCACATGACCAGTCACATGACCAGTCACTCAGACTGAACCACACTGTTGGCAACTTGACCCCCGGGTGCGCCTACAGACTGCGGGTGAAGTGCCAGAACTCTTGTGGAGTGAGTCCCTTACCGGTCAAGGGGTTGCAGCAGTGCTGAGGTGAGGGGTGTGGCATGCCCCTCCCACTCAGGACAGCCCCTGGTCACAGGAGGTTCAGTGCAGCACGGCTCCCGGAACACCAGGGCTACCGCAGACAGTCTCCGTCACACTGAGAGGCCCCACAAGTGCTGTGGTTCAGTGTCTGGTAAGCACCGGGCAGCTCTGGGGTTGGGTGGACACAGGGCAGCTCTGGGGTCGGGTGGACACCGGGCAGCTCTGGGGTCGGGTGGACACCGGGCAGCTCTGGGGTCGGGTGGACACCGGGCAGCTCTGGGGTCGGGTGGACACAGGGCAGCTCTGGGGTCGGGTGGACACAGGGCAGCTCTGGGGTCGGGTGGACACCGGGCAGCTCTGGGGTCGGGTGGACACCGGGCAGCTCTGGGGTTGGGTGGACACAGGGCAGCTCTGGGGTTGGGTGGACACTGGGCAGCTCTGGGGTAGGGTGGACACAGGGCAGCTCTGGGGTTGGGTGGACACCGGGCAGCTCTGGGGTTGGGTGGACACCGGGCAGCTCTGGGGTCGGGTGGACACTGGGCAGCTCTGGGGTCGGGTGGACACAGGGCAGCTCTGGGGTCGGGTGGACACCGGGCAGCTCTGGGGTTGGGTGGACACCGGGCAGCTCTGGGGTTGGGTGGACACCGGGCAGCTCTGGGGTTAGGTGGACACCGGGCAGCTCTGGGCTTGGGTGGACACCTGTCCAGTCCTGGCTGTTAGTGTCTTGTGAAGTGCACCTTACTTGCTCTCCACTTACAGTGCAGAGATGACTTTGGCAGTCGTGTCGTCTCCTACAACCTCCGCTACTGGGGACCAGGGGAGGCAGAGGCCAAGCAGCTCAAGGAGGTGTGGACAAGGGAAGCCCCCTCATGCTGTGTGATACCGTCCCAAGTCACTGTCCTCCCCTCCAGGTTGCCTCAGTGGGTGACATGGTAACAATCACAGGCCTTCTACCTGCTCATGAATATCATTATTGTTTGCAAGCTGTGAATGCGGTGGGTGTGGG
The DNA here is from genome assembly GCA_949841015.1 of Aplysina aerophoba. Lineage (NCBI taxonomy): Eukaryota > Metazoa > Porifera > Demospongiae > Verongiida > Aplysinidae > Aplysina > Aplysina aerophoba. Next base: position 5,910,435 of record OX465048.1, on the reverse strand, counting down.
TCGTTGGGGTGTGGCAGCGTCGTTTTCCACCCCGCCTTCTTCCCCGTCACAAGTGGGCATGTTCAAGGTTGTCGGACGAACAACCTGTACAATTACAGTGGCCTGGGCCACTCCTGCGGACAATGGAAGCCTCATTTCCAGTTATCACATTGAGTGTGGGAACAGGACCACTTCAGTTGAAGGTACACAGACTGAAGTGACAGTGGCTGACCTGAGTCCAGACACCACATACAGGTCAGCCTGTCCCTTGACGTGTGGGCGTGTGTTGTGTGCACTGCCTGTCCCTAGACGTGTGGGCGTGTGTTGTGTGCACTGCCTGTCCCTAGACGTGTGGGCGTGTGTTGTGTGCACTGCCTGTCCCTAGACATGTGTGGGCGTGTGTTGTGTGCACTGCCTGTCCCTAGACGTGTGGGCGTGTGCTGTGTGCACTGCCTGTCCCTAGACGTGTGGGCGTGTGTTGTGTGCACTGCCTGTCCCTAGACATGTGTGGGCGTGTGTTGTGTGCACTGCCTGTCCCTAGACGTGTGTGCATGTGTGCTGGTGCACTGCCTGTGTCGCTTCATACAGGGTCCGGTGCCAAGCAGAGAACAAAGTTGGCAGGGGTCCACTGAGGTCAGCTGTGCAGTGGGAGGGGGATGGGGTGGGGGTGTACACAGTACCGTGTGGCAAGTATCACATAACAGCGAGTGTGGTACAGGAGCTGCTTGCAGACATTCATGTATCTCACAATGCACACCTTGTTCACTGGTGCAGTCACCGTGTGCATCACTTGCTGTGCTGCGGCTATCGACAAGCTGCACTGACTACATCTTGTGCTCCCCTGCAGTCCTCCTCTGACAGTAAAGACCCTCCCCCCACCTCCCACCCCTCCCACACTCTCGCTTATGTCGGCAACAGCCACTGCACTTAAGGTGTCTTGGGACAAGAAGCCAAAGAAACCTCCGTCTGAACTCACATACAGACTGGAGCTTCTCCGAGAGGGGTGAGATAGAGCTGGGAGCTGGGAGTGGGCACATGTAGGATGAGTAGTGAACCCTCCCCTCCCCTCCCCTCCCCTCCCCTCCCCTCCCCTCCCACCCATTCCCTGCAGTGCCCCTGGTCTGCTGGTGTACCAGGGGAAAGGCCACAGCTTCAAGCTGAGCAGCCTGACTCCCAACCAGTCCTACCAGTTGAGGCTGGCTGCTGCCAGTGAGGCCGGCGAGGGACCCTGGGGACTACCCGTCACCTTCACCACACTGCCCGCCCTCCCAGACACGCCCCGTGGTGAGGAGGCTTGTGGGCGGTGGGCGGTGGCTGGACCAGAGTGGCTGACACTCGCTGCTCTCCACTACAGGCTTCACTGTGTGCTGTGATCCCCTGCCTGTTGCATTCTCATGGCAACCGTCGCTAGGGAGGCAGGAGGGTGGCAAGTTTCATTATGAGGTCCAGCTCAGCGGAGCAGGCAGAGGAAAGGAGTTCACGCGAGTGAGTCATGTCTTGCCCCCTGACCTCATTTTGGAGTACACTGATGATGTCATGTGATGTCATGACCCCTCCCCCTCCCTCAGATCTGCTCCACCCGTGATGTGAGCTGCAGCTACGAGGGTTGCCAGCCAGGGTGCAGCTACGCTGCCCGGGTGAGGGTGGTGGGGGAGGAGCCTGTCGCCTACGGAAGGTTCACTGAGCCAGTCCAGTTCAGTGTGCCCTCAGTGCCGGCAATAGAGGAGGACCTAGCGCTACCCAAACCTGCAGAGCCACTGCGGGTTCACAGCACCTCCAGTGCTGTTTCCACTCTTCAGACACTTGTGTCTCAGAAGTTCCTCGTGCCCATTTTGTTTTTGCTCCTCTCTGTGTTGGTGGTGCTGCTAGCCTTTGCAGTTGGTGTGTTCTTCCAGTTTTGACATGTTTTACTGGAAAATCCAAAGCTCGTAATTTGTCGTATACTTGTCCCTTGCACTGTTTGTTGAATCACAAGATGGCGTCTCGCTCGGAAGTAGCTGTGAGCAATGACCTTTGCCTTCGGCGTCCTGGCGAGTATTGAGCAGGTGTAGAGGCGGCTCGGTAGGAGGCGACGGGAGCGCTACAGCCATGGCCAGTCCGCCAGAACAGCCCCCGCCGCAGCCAATGGACGACTCGCCTGCCAACAACCTCATACTGACGCTGAGCCAAGTGTCCATCTCCCCCCCCGGCGCGGCCGACAAGCAGCGCGCCTTCTCTCTGCGCGAGTTTGAGATACTACAGACAATAGGTGAGCTGTGAGCGGGAGAGGGGGCGGTCCGCTGTTGCGTTGTGAGGGCATGCGGTTGGGTTGAGGAGCGGCGGGGGCCAGGCTAGGCGTGGGGTGTGGAGAGAAGTGCTAATGCAGTGGTGTGGGCGTGGTCAGTATCCGTAGTGGGTGTGGTTAGCACTTGATTGTCGCCCTTTCTGCAGGCACTGGAATGTTTGGCCGAGTGATGCTGGTCCATGACATTCCGTCCAAGTGTTACTACGCCCTCAAGGTGATGAACATCGCTGCAGTGATCCGGTTAAAACAGATCGAACACGTCATTAGTGAAAAGAACATTCTGAAGTGCATCAGCCACCCCTTCATTGTCAACCTGTGAGTATGTGCATCTCGCCCCACCCCTCCCCTCCCTCCCCCTCACTTCACCCCACCCACCCCCACTCACTCCACCCACCCCACCACTCACTCCCCCTCACTCCACCCCTCTCTCCTCACTCCACCCCATCCCTCCCTTCCTCCTCATCCCACCCCACCACTCACTCCACCCACCCCTCTCCCCTCTCTCCATCCCCCCCCACCCCTCTCCCCTCTCTCCATCCCCCCCACCCCACCCCTCTCCCCTCTCTCCATCCCCCCCCCCCCTACCTGCAGGCAATGGACGCACCATGACAACCGCTTCCTCTACATGCTCCTAGACTACGTGCCCGGCGGAGAGCTCTTCTCCTACCTGAGGGCCGCAGAGCGCTTCAACAACTCCACGGCCACCTTCTACACGGCTGAGATAGTGACGGCCCTGGAGTACCTGCACGCCCAGAACATTGTGTACCGAGATCTCAAACCAGAGAACATCATCTTGGAGGCGTCAGGACACATTCGTATAGCAGACTTTGGGTTTGCCAAGAAGATACCTCAGGGGTGAGCCATACATGTTCTCTGACCGCGGGAGTGATGTGTCACCTCCACCTTCCCCTCACACCTTCCCTTTCACAGCTTCACTTACACACTGTGCGGGACCCCTGAATACCTAGCCCCTGAAATTATCCAGGGGCGTGGCCATGGGAAGGCGGTGGACTGGTGGGCCCTCGGCGTGCTAGTGTACGAGATGCTCGTGGGGTGAGTCGGGGAGCCTGCTGTAGTCGTCAGACCGTGTCCAAGTGCTGGTCTGCCCTCCACAGGTACCCTCCCTTCTTTGACGAGCACCACTATAAGATTTATGAGAAGATCCTCGAGGCCAGAGTGGACTTTCCCAAATTTGTCAATGTGGAAAAACCAGCAATGTGTGTCTTATTTTCATACTCCCAACACCTCACCTCACCTTCACACTCCCCACCCCACCCCTCGCAACCCGCCCCTCACACCCCGCCCCTCACACCCCACCCCTCACACCCCGCCCCTCACACCCCACACCCCGCCCCTCACTCCCCGCCCCCCTCTTGCAGGGATCTAATAAGGAAGCTGCTAACAGTAGACCGAACCAAGCGTGTTGGAGCAATGAGGGTGGGTGTGGCTGTGGAGGGCGGTGCATGTGTACCAAGGCAACCAACCTCCTCCTGTCTGCCCCGTTGCAGCATGGCGCAGAAGACGTCAAGAACCACAAGTGGTTCAAGGGGATCAGCTGGGACCACGTCCTACAGCGAGGACTGATGGTAAGCCCCACCCCCCCACCCCCAGGAGTAGCCTGACTAATACTCCCCTCTCCCTCCCCCAGCCACCCATCCTGCCCCGCGTGGCTCACCCTGGTGACACCAACAACTTTGACAAGTACCCTGAGGATGGCTGGCTGAACGCACCCCCACTTAGCGACAGAGAATTGGACCCTTTTGTGGACTTCTGACCTGAGATCTGCCACATATTGTTTTATACCCTTTTTACGTCTCCACACCAACCCACTCTACCCACAGATGTACCTGACACTGTATGTGTGTATCTGTCACCTTGTACTGCACACGCTCATGCTGGCCACAGCTGCACCACACAGAGACCACCTCACAAGCAGGATCCGCCTCTGCTAGCAAATGCAGTTACATGAATTGGGACGAGCAGAACCGAGCCCCTCTATTATGGGTCAGTCTCAAACAAGAAGGGTGCGTGTGTGCGTGCATGCTGTCCTTCCAGATCTCAAGGATGCACTGCACACCAATCACTTGGAGGTGCATCTAGTACAAGCACTACTTGAAGCCAGCTAGCATGTAGTCACAAGAGAAAGCATATCAATTCGAGGGGTGTTTTTCTGATCCAAACTGAGTACTTCTAACTCATTCAGTAGTTACTCTCTCTCTTGCATCAATGGGCATCGATCAGAGGCTACGCCATGCACAAGTGCATGTGTAGGTTTATGTGACTATGTTAGATTTCGGTGTGTATATATCCCAGCTGTACACGTGTGCGTGTGCGTGTGCAGTAGTACCTAATGCAGCCACAGCTTCCTATATAACTTCCTCTTATGTAAGAACAGTTTTCTAATATCGTGGGGGAGACCAGCCGCCGGTATCCCAGTCCCCCGTACGGGGGGGGGTAACACTGCATACAGTGCCATGTTTGAAATTTCTTTCTCACCGCAGTAGGTTGATCCTCAAATTCAGGAGTTCATTGGATTGGCACGCTGGGTAACTACACAAACTCAGCTGCCGAGCACCGCCTGTGGAGGTAGTGCAATTCGACCTCTTAAAGACTTTGAGAACACCGCGCGCATCGCTGAATATAACTTTTATGTATGGTTCTTAGAAAAAGATCCCGAGGTTGCGCTCGTACCAGAATATTGTGGGTCGTGAGTCGGTGGTGAAGCCAAACGAATGTTGTAGTACTCGCTTTTATAGCTGTTTGTAGAGGAGTCTTTCCACATGATTGTTGTTCGCCCTCTCTCTCTCTCTCTCTCTCTCTTTCTCAGTATGTTTGCGTGTGTGCTTGCACGTATGCGTAAGCATGTGAGCACTGTGATAGCCCTTACAATTGCACAACCACAGCCACTAGATGTCCTGCACTGCTCTCAAAGCCGTGCATGATAATTTTATTCAGTATGACTGTGCTCGTCCAACAGGTGCCATGATACTGACACGCAACATGTGCACAGAATTGCAATACATTGAGACACAGGTCCATGCAAGCGGACATGCTTGCTAGTCCATCTGTTTGCCTGTCTTGCCACCACGCAGCCGTCCCGTCCGGCGAGCTGCGATGAGGCCCACCTTGCGGCCAGGAGGGGTGGACCTCTTGACTGTGCTGGGCTTGCCGATGTGTTGGTGGTTGCCCCCACCAAACGGGTGCTCCACGGGCTGCAGAGGAAGAGGTGTTGCCCGATGAACACGGGTTAGCAGTCACAAACAACATTTGATATCGCAGCACAGTACTACAAATACTACATAACTCTAAAACCATTGGCCGTTAGGTCCAGGTCCAGTGAGCACGATCCAACTCCTGAGGGCCGCCATTTAGTACCTGGCAGATAATGCCGCCAGTGTCACTAGGCTGAATGATACTAGAACCTCTTAGCTCTGTTGCTCTAGCAACCTTTAGGGTTAGCGTTGGGTTTCCTTTCGGGTGTTGGCCCTATCCGCAAGTGACATCACAAGTGCAAAAAGCAGCTAAATTTGGTTTTGTCCATTCCTTGTACCTGATTCAACTCTGCATGCAAAGTCAAGAATGGCCGACGCACCAGACCTCGGCTTCGGATTAACCTCTGGGCTAGCACAACGACTGGGAATCACACAGCAAACACAGTACCCCCTCTTCCTCCGGCGCCCCGCCTACTGGCCACGCCCACTCACGACCACGCCCCCTTACATTCATGGCCACACCCCTGACACGTGGCCAGGAGTTCCGCTTGGCCTTGTACTTGTGATAGGCTCTTCCCGCCTTCAGCAGCGGCTTGTCGATCCGCCCACCGCCAGACACAATGCCAACCTGTGCCCGGTTGGCCGAAGGAAGGACCTTCTTCGCACCTGACGGCAGCTTCACTCGGGTCTTGTGTGTCTCATGGTTGTGAGCAATGACCGTGGCGTAGTTGCCTGAGGCGCGCGCCAACTTGCCGCGGTCCCCCGCCTTCTCCTCCAGGTTGCACACGATGGTCCCCTCCGGCACGGAGCTCAGCGGGAGCACGTTACCCACCGTCAGGTTGGCTGCAGCAACACGGGGAGGGGTCGGTCAGCAACTCCTCAGCGTACGTACACACGTGCACTCGGACTCACCTTTCTTTCCACAGTAGACGAACTGCCCAGTGTAGAGCCCTTCTGTGGCGATGAAGAGTTCTTGTCTCAACCGGTAACGGTACGGGTCCCGGAACACGACCCGCGCCAGAGGAGCGCCTCGCCCCGGGTCGTGAATAATCTCCTTGACGACGCCCTTGATGTAGCCGTGTCGCTCCGCGTAGTCGGCGACGCGCAGTCTGGCGGCTCCCTTGCGATGCTTCGTGTGCGCCTTGAATATGCTCCCGCGGCCCTTCCTCTGTTGTCTGATGACGCGCCCCATGCTCCAACTGCAAATGAACACAACAAAATTTAAGTTGACGCCTTACAGGAGCCCGACAACAATGCTGCGCGCAGATGGAAGACGATTCTCACAACATGTGGTCAGTGACCTACCTTCTCCTCAAGCGAACGGGAACGACAAGGGTGTAACGCATAGAATCTAGTCGCTAGCCCCGCCCATTTGACCCACGTGTCTGGAAAGGGAGCTGTGCAAACATTGCCGTCCCGTTCAGCAAAAAGCAGCTAGTAACCGCTGTCAGGCTTGCAGCACGCAAGCTCAGCTCCACCCCGAACGCGTTTCGCTTGAATCCCGCAAGATGCCAAAGGAGAAGCACAAGAAGCACTCAAAGTCCAAAGCGGAGACGGAAGGTGCGTCTTGCAGGGCCTAGCCGCGCGCAGTCAGACTGTGCGCCTCCTCCTGCACTGCCTGCGACGTGCTAGCCCCACCCCTCCCCTCCCACTGCTGTCCTTGTGCAGATGCAAGTCTAGCAGCAGATCAGCCGAGTGCGGAGGTGAGCAGGTCCAGCACGGTCGCAGCGTGTGATCGGCTACATTTACCTGAGTGGGCGTGGTCTTTACTGTAGGCTGACCCGTATGTGATCAAACCAACCTCAGTCACGCCCCCTCTCAACACCTCAGAGTGGCCCCTCCTACTGAAAGTAAGCTAAGCGAAGTAAGATGACCCCGCCCCCACTGCTGCCAGCTTCCCACCCCCCACTGCAGAACTTTGACAAAATGGTGGTCCGCACTGGTCACTTTGTTCCCCTGACAACGGGCTGCACTCCGCTGAAGAGGCCAATTGCCGATTATGTCCGCAGTGGGGTCATCAACTTGGACAAGCCCGCCAACCCCTCCTCCCATGAGGTGGTTGCTTGGATACGGCGCATCCTTCGTGTGGAAAAGACAGGACACAGTGGTACCTTGGACCCCAAGGTCACCGGCTGCCTCATCGTGTGCATTGAGCGAGCCACCCGATTGGTCAAGTCGCAGCAGGGGGCGGGGAAAGAGTATGTGGGTGTTCTTCGGCTCCATGACGCCATTGAGAGCGAGACCAAGCTGGCCAAGGTGGGCACTGGGCTGGGGTGGGTGGGGTGGGGTGGGCAGGTACTTGACTACCTGGAGTCTGTCCTTGCAATGCTTGCTGGTGCTGCAGACCCTGGAGACCTTGACGGGAGCGTTGTTCCAGCGTCCACCTCTCATTGCGGCTGTAAAGCGTCAGTTGCGGATCAGAACTGTCTATGAGAGCAAGGTGGTGGAGTACGACCCCAAGAGACACATGGGTGGGCCACTAACACACATGGGTGGGCCACTATCACACATGGGTGGGCCACTATCACACATGGTTGGGCCACTAACACACATGGTGAGCCTCTAACACACACATGGGTGGGCCACTAACACACATGGGTGGGCCACTAACACACAGGGTGGGCCTCTAACACACGTGGTGGGACTGTGACACACATGGTGGGCCACTAACTCACATGGTGGGCCACTAGCACACATGGTGGGCCACTAACACATGATGGGCCACTAACTCACATGGTGGGCCACTAGCACACATGGTGGGCCACTAACTCACCTGGTGGGCCACTAGCACACATGCATTCACTGCAGTCACCTGTCCGTCCCTCTCCTCTTCACATCTCAGCTGTGTTTTGGGTGAGCTGTGAGGCGGGTACCTACATCCGCACGCTGTGTGTGCACATGGGCCTCCTGCTGGGGGTGGGCGGGCATATGCAGGAGCTGCGGAGGGTGCGCTCCGGGATACTGTCCGAGAAGGTGAGGAGGGGAGGGGAGGGAAGAGGAAAGAAGGGAAGGAGGGGAGGGGAGGGGAGAGAAGGGAAGGAGGGGGAGGGGGGAGGGAAGAGGAAAGAAGGGAAGGAGGGGAGGGGAGGAGGGAGGGGAAGTAGGGAGGGAGTGAATTGTTGTTTCCTTCCACCTTGTAGGATGACATGGTGACAATGCATGACGTGTTGGATGCTCAGTGGATGCTGGACAACGCCAATGATGGTGGGTGCCCTGTGTGCTGCGGGGGACTGCATGCAAGTGGACAGCTGTATGCACCTACCACATGAGACACTGGAGCGTAGTGAGGAGGCGAGGATGTGAATGCACGAGCTCACTTCATATCCACTGTATTTCTACATGCACCTTGCCCTCATGTCCTGAGCAGTGGACTCTGTGTAGTGTGGAGGCTATAGCCGTCAGTAGACCACCACACACTGCCATTGACTGACTTATCCATTGCTCGTGCAGAGTCCTACATGCGTCGTGTGGTCAAGCCACTGGAGACCCTGCTGACCAATCACAAGAGGATTGTCATGAAGGACAGTGCAGTGAGTGGGAGGGGCTAGCACACCATGCAGTGGGAGGGGCTAGCACACCATGCAGTGTGACGTGGACTCTGTTCTCGGCCCTATCCCTCGGGCAGGTGAATGCTGTTTGCTATGGGGCCAAGGTGATGCTCCCCGGGGTGCTCCGATTTGACCCCGGGATTGAGGTCAGTACAGAGGTGGTCGTCATGACAACCAAAGGGGAGGCAGTTGCCCTGGGTAGGTTGCCCCTTCACAAAGCTCTGCTGGTCCAGTGTGAGCAACATGTGTGTGCTGGTCTGGTGTGAGCAACATGTGTGTGCTGGTCTGGTGTGAGCAACGTGTGTGTGCTGGTCTGGTGTGGGCAACGTGTGTGTGCTGGTCTGGTGTGAGCAACGTGTGTGTGCTGGTCTGGTGTGAGCAACGTGTGTGTGCTGGTCCAGTGTGGGCAACGTGTGTGTGCTGGTCTGGTGTGGGCAATGTGTGTGTGCTGGTCTGGTGTGAGCAACGTGTGTGTGCTGGTCTGGTGTGAGCAACGTGTGTGTGCTGGTCTGGTGTGAGCAACGTGTGTGTGCTGGTCTGGTGTGAGCAACGTGTGTGTGCTGGTCTGGTGTGAGCAACGTGTGTGTGGTGGTCTGGTGTGAGCAACGTGTGTGTGCTGGTCTGGTGTGAGCAACGTGTGTGTGCTGGTCTGGTGTGAGCAACGTGTGTGTGCTGGTCTGGTGTGGGCAACATGTGTGTGCTGGTCCAGTGTGGGCAACGTGTGTGTGCTGGTCTGGTGTGGGCAACGTGTGTGTGCTGGTCTGGTGTGAGCAACGTGTGTGTGCTGGTCTGGTGTGGGCAACATGTGTGTGCTGGTCTGGTGTGAGCAACGTGTGTGTGCTGGTCTGGTGTGAGCAACGTGTGTGTGCTGGTCCAGTGTGAGCAACGTGTGTGTGCTGGTCTGGTGTGAGCAACGTGTGTGTGCTGGTCTGGAGTGAGCAACGTGTGTGTGCTGGTCCAGTGTGGGCAACATGTGTGTGCTGGTCTGGTGTGAGCAACGTGTGTGTGCTGGTCTGGTGTGAGCAACGTGTGTGTGCTGGTCCAGTGTGGGCAACATGTGTGTGCTGGTCTGGTGTGAGCAACGTGTGTGTGCTGGTCTGGTGTGAGCAACGTGTGTGTGCTGGTCCAGTGTGGGCAACATGTGTGTGCTGGTCTGGTGTGAGCAACGTGTGTGTGCTGGTCCAGTGTGGGCAACGTGTGTGTGCTGGTCTGGATTAAGCAACGTGTGTGTGCTGGTCCAGTGTGGGCAACGTGTGTGTGCTGGTCTGGAGTGGGCAACGTGTGTGTGCTGGTCCAGTGTGGGCAACGTGTGTGTGCTGGTCTGGATTGAGCAACGTGTGTGTGCTGGTCTGGAGTGAGCAACGTGTGTGTGCTGGTCTGGAGTGAGCAACGTGTGTGTGCTGGTCTGGAGTGAGCAACGTGTGTGTGCTGGTCTGGTGTGGGCAACGTGTGTGTGCTGGTCTGGTGTGAGCAACGTGTGTGTGCTGGTCTGGAGTGAGCAACGTGTGTGTGCTGGTCTGGTGTGGGCAACGTGTGTGTGCTGGTCCAGTGTGGGCAACATGTGTGTGTGCTGGTCTGGAGTGAGCAACGTGTGTGTGCTGGTCTGGTGTGAGCAACGTGTGTGTGCTGGTCCAGTGTGGGCAACATGTGTGTGCTGGTCTGGTGTGAGCAACGTGTGTGTGCTGGTCTGGAGTGAGCAACGTGTGTGTGCTGGTCTGGTGTGGGCAACGTGTGTGTGCTGGTCTGGTGTGAGCAACGTGTGTGTGCTGGTCTGGAGTGAGCAACGTGTGTGTGCTGGTCTGGTGTGGCCAACGTGTGTGTGCTGGTCCAGTGTGGGCAACATGTGTGTGTGCTGGTCTGGTGTGAGCAACGTGTGTGTGCTGGTCCAGTGTGAGCAACGTGTGTGTGCTGGTCTGGTGTGGGCAACATGTGTGTGCTGGTCTGGTGTGAGCAACGTGTGTGTGCTGGTCTGGTGTGGGCAACGTGTGTGTGCTGGTCTGGTGTGAGCAACGTGTGTGTGCTGGTCTGGTGTGAGCAACGTGTGTGTGCTGGTCCAGTGTGAGCAACGTGTGTGTGCTGGTCTGGAGTGAGCAACATGTGTGTGCTGGTCTGGTGTGGGCAACGTGTGTGCGCTGGTCTGGTGTGAGCAACGTGTGTGTGCTGGTCTGGTGTGGGCAACATGTGTGTGCTGGTCTGGTGTGAGCAACGTGTGTGTGCTGGTCTGGTGTGGGCAACATGTGTGTGCTGGTCCAGTGTGAGCAACGTGTGTGTGCTGGTCTGGAGTGAGCAACGTGTGTGTGCTGGTCTGGAGTGAGCAACATGTGTGTGCTGGTCCAGTGTGAGCAACATGTGTGTGCTGGTCTGGTGTGAGCAACGTGTGTGTGCTGGTCTGGAGTGAGCAACATGTGTGTGCTGGTCTGGAGTGAGCAACGTGTGTGTGCTGGTCTGGAGTGAGCAACGTGTGTGTGCTGGTCTGGAGTGAGCAGCGTGTGTGTGCTGGTCCAGTGTGGGCAACGTGTGTGTGCTGGTCTGGAGTGAGCAACATGTGTGTGCTGGTCTGGAGTGAGCAACGTGTGTGTGCTGGTCTGGAGTGAGCAGCGTGTGTGTGCTGGTCCAGTGTGGGCAACGTGTGTGTGCTGGTCTGGTGTGAGCAACGTGTGTGTGCTGGTCTGGTGTGAGCAACGTGTGTGTGCTGGTCCAGTGTAAGCAACGTGTGTGTGCTGGTCTGGTGTGAGCAACGTGTGTGTGCTGGTCTGGTGTGAGCAACGTGTGTGTGCTGGTCTGGTGTGAGCAACGTGTGTGTGCTGGTCTGGTGTGAGCAACATGTGTGTGCTGGTCTGGTGTGGGCAGCGTGTGTGTGCTGGTCTGGTGTGAGCAACATGTGTGTGCTGGTCTGGTGTGGGCAACATGTGTGTGCTGGTCTGGTGTGAGCAGCGTGTGTGTGCTGGTCTGGTGTGGGCAACGTGTGTGTGCTGGTCTGGTGTGAGCAACGTGTGTGTGCTGGTCTGGTGTGAGCAGCGTGTGTGTGCTGGTCTGGTGTGAGCAGCGTGTGTGTGCTGGTCTGGTGTGAGCAGCGTGTGTGTGCTGGTCTGGTGTGAGCAGCGTGTGTGTGCTGGTCTGGTGTGGGCAACATGTGTGTGCTGGTCTGGTGTGAGCAACGTGTGTGTGCTGGTCTGGTGTGAGCAACGTGTGTGTGCTGGTCTGGTGTGAGCAACGTGTGTGTGCTGGTCTGGTGTGAGCAACGTGTGTGTGCTGGTCTGGTGTGGGCAGCGTGTGTGTGCTGGTCTGGTGTGAGCAACATGTGTGTGCTGGTCTGGTGTGGGCAGCGTGTGTGTGCTGGTCTGGTGTGAGCAACGTGTGTGTGCTGGTCCAGTGTGGGCAACGTGTGTGTGCTGGTCTGGTGTGAGCAACATGTGTGTGCTGGTCTGGTGTGGGCAGCGTGTGTGTGCTGGTCTGGAGTGAGCAACGTGTGTGTGCTGGTCCAGTGTGGGCAACGTGTGTGTGCTGGTCTGGTGTGAGCAACGTGTGTGTGCTGGTCTGGTGTGAGCAACGTGTGTGTGCTGGTCTGGTGTGAGCAACGTGTGTGTGCTGGTCCAGTGTGGGCAACGTGTGTGTGCTGGTCTGGTGTGAGCAACATGTGTGTGCTGGTCTGGTGTGAGCAACATGTGTGTGCTGGTCTGGTGTGAGCAACGTGTGTGTGCTGGTCTGGTGTGAGCAACGTGTGTGTGCTGGTCTGGAGTGAGCAACATGTGTGTGCTGGTCCAGTGTGGGCAACGTGTGTGTGCTGGTCTGGAGTGAGCAACATGTGTGTGCTGGTCTGGTGTGAGCAACGTGTGTGTGCTGGTCTGGAGTGAGCAACGTGTGTGTGCTGGTCTGGTGTGGGCAACATGTGTGTGCTGGTCTGGTGTGAGCAACGTGTGTGTGCTGGTCTGGTGTGAGCAACGTGTGTGTGCTGGTCCAGTGTGGGCAACATGTGTGTGCTGGTCTGGTGTGAGCAACATGTGTGTGCTGGTCTGGTGTGAGCAACATGTGTGTGCTGGTCTGGTGTGGGCAACATGTGTGTGCTGGTCTGGTGTGAGCAACGTGTGTGTGCTGGTCCAGTGTGGGCAACATGTGTGTGCTGGTCTGGTGTGAGCAACGTGTGTGTGCTGGTCTGGTGTGAGCAACATGTGTGTGCTGGTCCAGTGTGGGCAACATGTGTGTGCTGGTCTTGAGTGAGCAACGTGTGTGTGCTGGTCCAGTGTGGGCAACATGTGTGTGCTGGTCTGGTGTGAGCAACGTGTGTGTGCTGGTCCAGTGTGGGCAACATGTGTGTGCTGGTCTGGTGTGAGCAACATGTGTGTGCTGGTCTGGTGTGAGCAACGTGTGTGTGCTGGTCTGGTGTGAGCAACGTGTGTGTGCTGGTCTGGTGTGAGCAACATGTGTGTGCTGGACTGGTGTGAGCAACGTGTGTGTGCTGGTCTGGTGTGAGCAACGTGTGTGTGCTGGTCTGGAGTGAGCAACATGTGTGTGCTGGTCTGGTGTGAGCAACATGTGTGCTGGTCTGGTGTGGGCAACGTGTGTGTGCTGGTCTGGAGTGAGCAACGTGTGTGTGCTGGTCTGGTGTGAGCAACGTGTGTGTGCTGGTCTGGAGTGAGCAACATGTGTGTGCTGGTCCAGTGTGGGCAACATGTGTGTGCTGGTCTGGTGTGGGCAACGTGTGTGTGCTGGTCTGGAGTGAGCAACATGTGTGTGCTGGTCTGGTGTGAGCAACATGTGTGCTGGTCTGGTGTGGGCAACGTGTGTGTGCTGGTCTGGAGTGAGCAACGTGTGTGTGCTGGTCTGGTGTGAGCAACGTGTGTGTGCTGGTCCAGTGTGGGCAACATGTGTGTGCTGGTCCAGTGTGGGCAACGTGTGTGTGCTGGTCTGGTGTGAGCAACATGTGTGCTGGTCGGGTGTGAGCAACGTGTATGTGCTGGTCTCGTGTGAGCAACATGTGTGTGCTGGTCTGGTGTGAGCAACATGTGTGTGCTGGTCTGGTGTGAGCAACATGTGTGTGCTGGTCTGGTGTGAGCAACGTGTGTGTGCTGGTCTGGTGTGAGCAACATGTGTGTGCTGGTCTGGTGTGAGCAACGTGTGTGTGCTGGTCTGGTGTGAGCAACATGTGTGCTGGTCGGGTGTGAGCAACGTGTGTGCTGGTCTGGTGTGGGCAACGTGTGTGTGCTGGTCTGGAGTGAGCAACATGTGTGTGCTGGTCTGGTGTGGGCAACGTGTGTGTGCTGGTCTGGTGTGGGCAACGTGTGTGTGCTGGTCCAGTGTGGGCAAGATGTGTGTGCTGGTCTGGTGTGGGCAACATGTGTGTGCTGGTCTGGTGTGGGCAACATGTGTGTGTGCTGGTCTGGTGTGAGCACCGTGTGTGTGCTGGACTGGAGTGAGCAACGTGTGTGTGCTGGTCTGGTGTGGGCAACGTGTGTGTGCTGGTCTGGTGTGGGCAACGTGTGTGTGCTGGTCCAGTGTGGGCAAGATGTGTGTGCTGGTCTGGTGTGAGCAACGTGTGTGTGCTGGTCTGGTGTGAGCAACGTGTGTGTGCTGGTCTGGTGTGAGCAACGTGTGTGTGCTGGTCTGGTGTGGGCAACATGTGTGTGCTGGTCCAGTGTGGGCAACATGTGTGTGCTGGTCTGGTGTGAGCAACGTGTGTGTGCTGGTCCAGTGTGGGCAACATGTGTGTGGTGGTCTGGTGTGAGCAACGTGTGTGTGCTGGTCCAGTGTGGGCAACATGTGTGTGCTGGTCTGGTGTGAGCAACGTGTGTGTGCTGGTCCAGTGTGGGCAACGTGTGTGTGCTGGTCCAGTGTGGGCAAGATGTGTGTGCTGGTCTGGTGTGGGCAACGTGTGTGTGCTGGTCTGGTGTGAGCAACGTGTGTGTGCTGGTCCAGTGTGGGCAACATGTGTGTGCTGGTCTGGTGTGAGCAACGTGTGTGTGCTGGTCTGGTGTGGGCAACATGTGTGTGCTGGTCTGGTGTGAGCAACGTGTGTGTGCTGGTCTGGTGTGAGCAACATGTGTGCTGGTCGGGTGTGAGCAACGTGTGTGTGCTGGTCCAGTGTGGGCAACATGTGTGCTGGTCTGGTGTGGGCAACATGTGTGCTGGTCTGGTGTGAGCAACATGTGTGTGCTGGTCTGGAGTGAGCAACGTGTGTGTGCTGGTCTGGAGTGAGCAACGTGTGTGTGCTGGTATGGTGTGAGCAACGTGTGTGTGCTGGTCCAGTGTGGGCAACATGTGTGCTGGTCTGGAGTGAGCAACGTGTGTGTGCTGGTCTGGTGTGAGCAACGTGTGTGCTGGTCTGGAGTGAGCAACATGTGTGTGCTGGTCCAGTGTGGGCAACATGTGTGCTGGTCTGGAGTGAGCAACATGTGTGTGCTGGTCCAGTGTGGGCAACATGTGTGTGCTGGTCTGGTGTGGGCAACATGTGTGTGCTGGTCTGGTGTGAGCAACGTGTGTGTGCTGGACTGGTGTGGGCAACGTGTGTGCTGGTCAGGTGTGAGCAACGTGTGTGTGCTGGTCCAGTGTGGGCAACGTGTGTGTGCTGGTCCAGTGTGAGCAACATGTGTGTGCTGGTCTGGTGTGAGCAACATGTGTGCTGGTCGGGTGTGAGCAACGTGTGTGTGCTGGTCCAGTGTGGGCAACATGTGTGCTGGTCTGGTGTGGGCAACATGTGTGCTGGTCTGGTGTGAGCAACATGTGTGTGCTGGTCTGGAGTGAGCAACGTGTGTGTGCTGGTCTGGAGTGAGCAACGTGTGTGTGCTGGTATGGTGTGAGCAACGTGTGTGTGCTGGTCCAGTGTGGGCAACATGTGTGCTGGTCTGAAGTGAGCAACGTGTGTGTGCTGGTCTGGTGTGAGCAACGTGTGTGCTGGTCTGGAGTGAGCAACGTGTGTGTGCTGGTCCAGTGTGGGCAACATGTGTGCTGGTCTGGAGTGAGCAACATGTGTGTGCTGGTCCAGTGTGGGCAACATGTGTGTGCTGGTCTGGTGTGGGCAACATGTGTGTGCTGGTCTGGTGTGAGCAACGTGTGTGTGCTGGACTGGTGTGGGCAACGTGTGTGCTGGTCAGGTGTGAGCAACGTGTGTGTGCTGGTCCAGTGTGGGCAACGTGTGTGTGCTGGTCCAGTGTGAGCAACATGTGTGTGCTGGTCTGGTGTGTTGTGTGAGCATATGCCTTCTTCCCTGCAGGCATTGCTCAGATGTCCACTGCAACCATGGCAACCTGTGACCATGGTGTGGCAGCGAAACTGAAGCGGGTTGTAATGAGCCGAGATGTCTACCCGAGGAGGTGGGGCCTGGGACCCAAGGTAGGTGGGGTGGGCAGTGCCTTGGGGTGGAGTGGAGTGGGTGTATGGGTGAGGCATGGTCAGGGAGTGAACACAGAGAACTGCACCATGGGTGGCAGCAAGTGTCCCACAGAGCTGTATGTAGCTGTGAGGGTCATGTGACGCGTCTGCCACTCAGGCTCTGGAGAAGAAGCAACTGATAGCAGCCGGTAAACTTGGCAAGTTTGGCCGTCCTCTCGAGGGCTCCTCCGTCACAGCCTCTCAGTGAGTTCACTACCACACTGCAGTGTACCCACCTCCCCAGTGTGCAGTGACACAGTGACACAGTGACACAGTGACACAGTGACACAGTGTGAGCTCAGTGCATGCGTGTTTGCCGCAGGTTGCTGTATGCTGATGCCAAGAGTTCGGAGGAGACAGCGAAAGACCAGCAGCACCAGCCAGAACCCTCTCAGCCATCCTCCACTGGAGGATTGAAGGTGAAGGGGCCTTGCTGCGTAGGGTGTGGGGCCTGCTTGGCTGCAGGACACATGCATGTCGTGTGTGGAGGCCCTTGTTGGGTGTGGGGCCTGCTTGGTTGCAGGACGCATGCATGTCGTGTGTGGAGGCCCTTGTTGGGTGTGAGGCCTGCTTGGTTGCAGGACGCATGCATGTCGTGTGTGGAGGCCCTTGTTGGGTGTGGGGCCTGCTTGGTTGCAGGACGCATGCATGTCGTGTGTGGAGGCCCTTGTTGGGTGTGGGGCCTGCTTGGTTGCAGGACACATGCATGTCGTGTGTGGAGGCCCTCGCCTCAGTTGGCTGTGGTGACCTCTGGCACTGCAGAGAGAGCACCCGGACACAAGCAGCGAGGAGGAGGCAGAGCAGAAGAAAAAGAAGAAAGAGAAGAAGAAAAAGAAGCGAAAAGAGACACCAGAGGTGAGGGGCTGGCTCGCAAGGAGCAGCTAAGGAATGCACTTAATTCTCATTCCACATTCACACTGCTTCATTCCTTCAATGCCATTGCACAGGAGTCAGACGGTGACTAATGGTTGCACAGACCGCTGTGACACAATGGCCCCCGGGCCTCAGTTTTTGTTGTTTGTGTGCGTCATGCATGTCAGGAGACCAGTGCTGGCCAGCTCTGCCTGCAGACGCTGCATAAACTGCTGCTTGACACGAGGGAAGTCCATTATGTTGGCGGGCTCACTCTCTCGCCAGAACACATCAAACTCCTTCAGCACGGCAACTGCATGGGTGGGTGGGTGGTGATGTGTGTTGGGAGAGGAAAGGGGGACTGCAATACAGTGGAACCTCTCTATGGCAAACACTTTGAATAAGTGACACCTATCTAATGTCCCAACCACAGAGCTGTGTACAAATCTACCTCTGAATTAGGGCACCTCTCTATACAGGACAGCCAGCTGGGTCCAGTGGTGTCCTCTATGGAGAGGTTTCACTGTATAACATGGTAGTCGCATACAGTATATTCAATTGAGAAATCTGCAGACAAACATGAAACAGCACCCCATGCATGAGAGTGGTGAGGCCTGGTGCTCCACCATGCTCACAGAACACTTTGTAGAATAAAACCACGCCCCCTCCGTCCGCTAGCATGCGGATGTACTGCCGGTCCAGCTGGTCGGTGGTGGTGAGTTCAAAGATGGAAGCTGTTAGGTTGATGGCAGTGATGGCATAGGGGTACCCCAGTGTGGGGTGGTGGGTGTGACCCAGCACACGGTGAGCAGCACCAGGGTCCTCCTCCACAAAGTAGCTACATCAGTTCAGGGTGCACATTCACTGTCTGTTGTGCAAGTGTGCGCCCAGAGTCGGTGTTGTGTGTGATGTAACACTCGGTCATTTCATTGTTAGGAATGTATATTTTACCATTTAGTCTGGTCCGGTTACAGAGCATGCCTTGATGGTGCACTCAGTGACAGGAATCCTTTGGTTCTGGTTCAGTGAGTCTCCTTATCAGACACAACCATTTGGTTACTTTACACCACACCGTGCACACACAATTAAGAGCCCAGCTTGTGCTAATACACTCTATACACGCCTCCTGTATCAACACACTTGCTGTGCCCATGCACCTCACACCTGTACTAACACTAACCAAGCGGCTGTGATGGGAAGACCTGTCATGCATCCCCACTTTGCACTAATTAAGGGACTCCTGGCATGCGGTGAACTCATGCCAGCCATACCCTGTAGCACCCCTCAGCTCCACAGGGAGGCCTGCTCATGCGTGCAGATGGCCGCTAACCACCCTAACCACGAACGGGCTACACACCCCTCATCTGGGGCATGCCAACACACCCAACACCTTGTTCCATGTCTCCATGTACACACACACTCCACCTCTCACACTGCAGTCAAAGGAGTCCAAAGCATGACAGGCATGCCTGAGATCAGATCCCAACAATTGCCCACTTGCCCCACTGTTCACACACTTGGCCACTTACACACCATTGCTGACACTCCTTGCCAACCAACCCCCCAGCAGCCATGCCAGCTATGCAGTGACATCCTAGAGGAATGTGCACTATAGTAGCCCTGAAGGGGCACAACTAAAAATAGTGTCTGTGTGAACTATAATTGGAATAAGCACTTTGCAGAGGATACAGCATGCACGCCAAGCTCAGGATGCCCATGCCTCTGAAGTCAGTTGCCGGGTCACTGCCCTGGAAACCAATATCCGTCCACTGCTTGCTAACGCGAGACTCCAGAGGGGACCCGGGCATCATCAAGTCCCACAGCTATGCATGTCACCATGGTAACAACACGGCAGTGAATGTGGTGATGAGGCACCGACTGCAGCACTGCAGGCCCACCTTGGTCAGCTGAGTCTCATGGGACTCATTGTCTCGAGAGTAGCGCTCTGCTCTGAGGCCTGATACAGTGCTCTTCAACGCCGTCAGCTCCACCACACACCGGCAGCTGCTTTCCAGTCGTGGAATCCACCTACAGACCACATACAGGTGCACCACTACCCCCTCCCCCACATACAGGTGCACCACTTCCCCTCCCCCACATACAGGTGCACCACTGCCCCTCCCCCACATACAGGTGCACCACTGCCCCCTCCCCCACATACAGGTGCACCACTGCCCCCTCCCCCACATACAGGTGCACCACTGCCCCCTCCCCCACATATAGGTGCACCACTGCCCCTCCCCCACATACAGGTGCACCACTGCCCCTCCCCCACATACAGGTGCACCACTGCCCCCTCCCCCACATACAGGTGCACCACTGCCCCTCCCCCACATACAGGTGCACCACTGCCCCCTCCCCCACATACAGGTGCACCACTGCCCCTCCCCCACATACAGGTGCACCACTGCCCCCTCCCCCACATACAGGTGCACCACTGCCCCCTCCCCCACATACAGGTGCACCACTGCCCCTCCCCCACATACAGGTGCACCACTGCCCCTCCCCCACATACAGGTGCACCACTGCCCCCTCCCCCACATACAGGTGCACCACTGCCCCCTCCCCCACATACAGGTGCACCACTGCCCCTCCCCCACATACAGGTGCACCACTGCCCCCTCCCCCACATACAGGTGCACCACTGCCCCTCCCCCACATACAGGTGCACCACTGCCCCCTCCCCCACATACAGGTGCACCACTGCCCGCCTACTCACACCACCAACTAACCATGAGGTGCTTTTTAACTTTTTAACTCGTTTTATGGTGTCCACAGCAGACTCCTCTGTAACCTGGGGGTCAAAGGTCACCTGACTCAACTCCTGATACCTGGACAGACGCAGGCTGCGAACTGGAAAAGGGCGGGGCATGTGACACTGACCATGCCCACTGCTTGCAATAAGGAGGCAACCCTAAACTACACATTCAGTGGCACTGTTCAAACTTCCAGCTGCTCATTGACACGTACAGCTGCTCACTGACACTTCCAGCTGCTCATTGACACTTACAGCTGCTCTTGCTCAACCAGCCATGCACTGCATCTGGTGCGCCTGAGACTCACCAAGCAACAGTGTCCGGGTCACTATCTCAGGATATTTGCAAATCCTTTCAATTTCGCTCGTCCCACTGACCAGGTGAAGCACCCATTTCCATGCTTTGAACAAGAAATAAGACACAGAGTTCCACACACCACCTACTGTAGCCATTTTCCACACCGTTGCCCAATCCTGGCCGGGGGGCGCCCCAAAGCCCAATAGCAAAATGGCTGCCGTAGTACAGCTGCGACTACTGCCCTCGTCAGCTGTTCCATGTGCGCGCCGACTCTTTCTAGTGCCGCTCTTTCGAGGGACAAGCGGAGGATCTTCGATTGTGAGAAGCGTCTCCACCAAAGAACATGCAGGCGTGCATCAAGCTGCAGTCCTCTATGAAAACCCTCATCAAAGACCATATTTGTTTGTGTTCATTGGCGCCCTGTCTCTGCTACAGATGGGCTTCTGGACATACCTAGCAGCCTTTGCCTACGGCCACCTGGAGGAGGAGAGGCTGAGGGGGCGGGGTCAGAGGGCGGAGCAAGTGGGCCTGCCTGGTGGGCGTGTCCTCTCTTCCCCAAAGTGGCGGGTGGTGGCCAGCATGGTGGCTTTTACTGCAGGCGTGTTCTTTGCCTACACTGCCAACATGCTTGCATTTCGCACTGTCCTGCGACTCAGCTTCATGAAGCACTCCAACACAGTTGCCCTGGCAACCTACACCCCATGGGGGGCAACCCGCGTTGTCATGGCACCCCTGACCAGTGTTCATTGCAAGGGTAGTCGCACGGACACACTTCCACAGGTAGCTCTGAAGCTCCATGGATACCCACTCTACTTCCTCATGGACAAGAAGGTCGGGACCTTCCATGAACCTACAAGCCTCTTTGACTCTATCATTGCTACTCGGCGCTAGACCAGCTGTGCACTAGACTGCTGATGTGTGATGTGTACGGCCTTGGCCCCTCCCCCCCACTGTCAGGTCGTTGGTCTGTTGCGTCATGACTGCTGCAGCAATTAGCCATGACATAGCATGACCGCCCTTAGGGTTCACCCCTTCTCTGCTGCAGTGCGCCGCTCATAGACCACCCCAGCCCACGCCTCCGCTGCAGACCACACTAATGTGCGGTGATTCATGAGCCTAGTTCCGTCGTACGTACATTCTGTGCTATGCGGATCAACACTACGACGGCTTCAGTATACGGAGGGAATCCGACTAAATTGTGTACTCCGATAAAAGGGGCGCGACACTCGATCGCGCTGTGTACGCGTCCGGCGCAGCGACAAAGGAATTCACCTTGTCGTGTTGCGAGCTGCAGCTTCCTCGTCTTCGCTCTTTGCAGCTACGAATTAGGGAGACGTTTAGTACGGTGAGCACTTCAAAGACACCCTACCGGTCCCCGTGCGTGTCCCGTGCCTCATCCTCTCTCCCACTCGGGACGCGTGCACGCGCATCTAGTTGCTTTATCTGCGCTGCTCTTCCACAGGCAGCGCCTCCAAGATGGCCGGCGCAGACAAGACCTGGATCACGATCCAGCAGAGTACCTTCACCAACTGGTGCAACGACCGCCTCAAGGGCAGCGGAGCCAAGATCGTCGACCTGGTGACCGATCTGGACGATGGCGTGAAACTGGTCGTCCTCCTGGAGAGACTGGCCAAGAAGAAGGTCTCAAACAAGTGAGCCGGTGGGACGGCGGTCGTCGTTGTGCAGTCGTGATGCGATTAGTGTAGCTACTGTGGGGTGTTCGAAGTGGACTGGGGTGAGATGGTTGTCGCTTGATCCGTGCGTGTTGACTGCTGTGCCTTGCCCGCCCTGTAGGATCCACCACAAGCCGCGTCTTCCCCTGCACCGATCAGAGAACCTGGCAATGGCCTTTGAATTCATCAAAAACAAGGAGAAGATACACATTGTCAACATTGGTGAGTATGGTCCTGAGGGGGGGGGAGGGGAAGGGTGGTCTGGTGTGGCTGTGTGTAGCGAGCTGCAGGCTAAGGTGTGGTGTCTTGGTATGTGCTATTGCATTCCAAGTCAGTATTTGTGTCCACCAGGCAGTGTGAATGGGGGAGAAGCATGGCTGGAATGTGAAAGAATGCAGTGCTGACCTTGGAAACCATGAGCATGACAAAGATATGCCAGTTATAGAGCTACTAAAAATGTTCAGATTGGTACCTGCATTCCAGCAGCATGAAACATGTACCAGCTTTAGAGCTACTAAAAATGTTCTAATTGGCACCTACATGCATTCCAGCAGTAGCTATATTTGCTGCATGTAGGTTGGGCTTCCTATACAGGTGTTAACCCAACTGCTTCACTTGCCGGGGTTCTCCCTATTGAACCCTCATTGCTGTACTGAGGACTATTTGTGTAGTGTATTGGGGTGTCAGGAAGTTGCGGCATGGTGGTTAGGATGGGGGAGGGCATGAGTGTGATGAGTGGTTGGGGTGGGGGAGGGCATGAGTGTGATGAGTGGTTGGGGTGGGGAAGGGCATGAGTGTGATGAGTGGTTGGGGTGGGGAAGGGTGTGAGTGTGATGAGTGGTTAGGATGGGGGAGGGCATGAGTGTGATGAGTGGTTGGGGTGGGGAAGGGTTAGTGTGATGGTGGTTTGGGTGAAGGGGATAAATGTGAAGGTAGTTGGGGTGGGGGAGGGTGTGAGTGTGATGGTTGGTTGGGGTGATAGTGAATGAGTGCTGTGTGGTAGCTACACAGGTGTGGTGAGTGGGTATGCTTGTGTGGTGACTGTACCTGCTCCTTGCAAATGTAGGGCCAAAGGACATCATTGAACACAACCAGAAGCTGATCCTGGGTCTGATTTGGACACTGATCCTCAAGTACCAGATCCTGGGTGGAGTGGAGGAGCACCATGATGACCCCAAAGCTCCTGCTGCCAAGTCGAAGCCCACTAAGCCCCCCTCTGCCAAGAAGCTGCTCCTGAACTGGCTACAGGCGGCCATGCCAGATGACCAGCAGGCAAAGAACCTCACAAGTGATTGGAACAATGGCCGGCGCCTCTCAGCCCTGGTGGACACTGTGAAGCCAGGCACCATCCCTGATTTCCGCTCACTCAATCCTGACAATGCTCTGGAAAACACTCAGCATGCCATGGACATCGCTGAGTCTGAGTTTGACATCCCAAAGATCATCGACCCAGAGCACATGTGTGTGGAGAAGCCAGACGAGCTGTCTGTGATGACCTACCTTTCCTACTTCTGCAGCGGGGATGACTCCCCCGGCTACGGCAGCCTCCTCAAGTGGGTTCGCAGCAAGATCCCCGAGTACAACATTCAGAACTTCACGGATGACTGGAGGGATGGCCGAGCGATTAGTGCGCTGGTCAATGCCATTGCAGAGGAGTCTCTCCCCAATCACGCCAGCCTAGACCCCAGCAATGGCGTGGAGAATGTGCGAGCTGCAATGAAGACAGCTGAGGACAACCTGGATGGGATTCGTAAAACCATCACACCGGAGGAGTTTGCTGACAGACGCACTGACCCTCTTGCCATGATGGGCTACATTGAGTGGTTCCGCAAGGCCAAGCCCAAGCAGAGCCTTTCTGTTGTTGGCCCTGGTTAGTCCCATGCAGTACGTACCTCCGTACCTCGCAGCACTACACAGCACATCACAACACAATACAGACATCACAACACTACACGGCGCATCACAACACTACATGGCACAACACTACACGGCACACCACAACACTACACGGCACACCACAACACAGCACATCACAACACTACACAGCACATCACAACACTACACGGCACATCACAACACTACACGGCACATCACAACACTACACGGCACATCACAACACTACACGACACATCACAACACTACACAGCACATCACAACACTACAGGGCACACCAATACATCACTATTCTCCCTCCTCATCCCCCTAGGTATCCTTGGAGGCATCCCAGTGGATGATGAGACATACCTTCATGTGAAGGGTCTAGCCAGCCCGGGTAGCCTCAAGGTGAAGGTGACAGATCCTGATGGACACGATGTGTCGGTGACTCATTCTCCAAGCGAAAACCCCAACTTCCACACCTTCCGGTTTGTGCCCACCAAGGCCGGAAAGCACACAGTGAATATCGACAAGGATGGTGTCCCTGTCCCTGGCTCCCCCTTCTTCCCTGTCATCATCGGGAAGGCAGACCCCAGCAGGTGCACTCCAGAGGGGCCTGGCTTGCTTGCCGGAAGGGTTGGCAAACCTACCCGCTTCACCGTTGACTGCCACCGAGCCGGGCCAGGGGAGTTGAAAGTCGATATCAACAGCCCCTCAGGCACCAACATGCCGGTGACTCTCAGTGGCACAAAGAAGTACGATGCTGAGTACACGCCCTCAGAAATAGGACCACACAACATTCAGATTTTGTTTGCTGGCCACCAGGTAAAGGGATCCCCATTCATTGCCATTGTCACTGACCCATCGAAGGTCACTGTTGACGGAATGTCTGGCTGCAAAATGGGTGACACTGCTCAGTTCCGTGTGGAAACTGAGGAAGCCGGGCCAGGCCAGCCGGAGGTGAGTGTCCGGGGGCCTGGTGGACCCATTGGCTGCTCCGTGAAAGAAGTGGATGAGCATGTGTACCAGTGCCAGTACACACCTGAGGAGGCAGGCCCTCACAATGTTATCGTGCGCTTTGCAGAGGAGGATGTCCCCGGCTCTCCATTTAGCACTATGGTCAGTGAGTCCTGCTACCCCGATAAGGTGATTCTGCGGAACCTGCCCTATGGCAACGTCAAGGCAGGAAATAAGTACTCCGTTACTGCTGATGCCACAGAGGCTGGCAATGGGACCTTAGCAGCCACACTCCGCGGTCCATCTGGCCCTGTCCGTTATGACATGCAGGAAGCACCACAGAAGGTTTACAGCATCAAGTTTGTCCCAACCGAGTGTGGCAATCACACTTTGGATGTGGTTTTTGCTGACACCCCTGTTCCCGGCTCCCCAGTGTCGTTCTATGTTGTGGACCCCTCAGGCACACAGGTGACTCCTCCCACTCCCGGTCCCTTGGGGGCATTCATTACAGACCAGCCCTACGTGTACCACGTGAAGGCACCTGACGAAGCTGAGAAGGTGACAACAAAGGCATGTGGCCAAACCACTGGTGACGAGCCCACGCTGATCCTGACAGACTGTGGAGGCGGAGAATACAACATCTCTCTCACTGCTGCCCAACCTGACAACTATGACGTGGACATCTACTATGGCTCTGACCCCGTCCCAGGCTCACCGTACCGCCTGCAAGTGCTGGAGAAGCCCCACCCAGATCGTGTGTCATGTGGCAATCTGGTCCCTGAGTCGCCTGTGTGGATGAGTGTAGACACCAGCAAGGCTGGTGCTGGCAAGCTGACAGCCACGTGCAACGGCGATAAGAGCGGGACTGTCCCCTGCACTGTCACTGACGAAGGTGCTGGGAAGCAACGGGTGGCCTTTAACCCTCCCGCTCCAGATGTCTACTGGGTGAATGTCTACTGGAATGACACAGAGGTGCCTCAGTCTCCCTTCCGAGTGAGCACTATCCCCACAGATGCTGGTAGGGTGCGTGTCGATGGCCCGCACTACCCACAGATGCATGAGGGCCCTGTAACGGCAGTATGCGATGTGAGCAATGCCGGAGATGGGAAGCTAACTGCCAGCTGCTTCAGCAAGGAGTACGGAGAAGTCCCTGTGCAGGTTTCTGAGGAGTCTGGTGGGAAGGTGGATGTGCAGTTTGCCCCTCCTGGTCGCGGCCACTACAAGCTGAATGTGATGTGGCAAGATGACGATGTCCCTGGATCCCCCTTCAACATTAGCTTGGATCCTCCACGTGCTTCCAAAGTTCGTGTGGATGGCCCCCACGCCTCTGAGACGGGACTTGGTCCAGTGTTGACCTCCATCGATGCCTCGGAAGCTGGCGATGGCGAGCTGGCTGTCACTGCCGAGGGCAACCGCACTGGCCCCGTCAATGTGTCCGTCACAGAGAAGAAACCAAAGAACTATGCAGCAGTGTTCAATGCCAAACAGCCGGACACTTACAACGTGAATGTGCTCTGGAGTGGCCAGCCTGTGCCCAGATCCCCATTCCCAGTGCGTGTGGACCTGGGGGAGGAGCTGGTCACCATTGAGGATGCACTGCCAGTGGAGGCCTCGTATCTGGCCAACGGGCTGCCCTATGACCCTGACGAGGACTCAACCTACCATGAGCCCAAGCTGGAAGATCCCATTCCTGTCTTCCACGTTGGCGAGAGCTTGTCGGTGGATGTAGACAAGGAGGACGAGGAGAGCCCTGGTCCAGTAACTGCCAGCTGCCAAGGAGCCACAGCCGGGCAGATCCCAGTGGAGCTGATCAGCAACCCTGACGGTACTGCTCAGGTTAACATCAATCCTCGTGTGCCAGACCTGTATGTGGTGGATATAAAGATGGGAAGTGAGCATGTGCCGGGCTCCCCATTCAAGGTCCGCTACCTGCCACCTCCATCAGACGCAAGCAAGTGCAAGGTGTATGGCCTTCCTGATCCAGAGAAGAAGCTGGTTTCTCGTGAGGAAATTGTGTACGGAGTGGATGCCTCCCAAGCAGGATCTGGT
Source organism: Aplysina aerophoba (assembly GCA_949841015.1). NCBI lineage: Eukaryota > Metazoa > Porifera > Demospongiae > Verongiida > Aplysinidae > Aplysina > Aplysina aerophoba. The sequence continues at coordinate 5,883,588 of OX465048.1, read as the reverse complement.
AACCTCTCTGTTCAATCCGAGGGCCCCTCAGGGGCCAAGAAGAACTCACAGTTACAGGTTATGTCCACAGATGGGGCAGACTTCAAGATTGTCTACACCCCGGGCGCTGCAGGCACACACAAGCACTTCATCTACTGGAGCAAGGAAGCCATCCCAGAGTCACCGGTGGTGTTTGAGGTTCAGCCACGTGACATCCCTGTGTACCCCTTCGGCCCTGTGACCATGGACTTCGTGTTCCCAGGCATCAAGGCCAAAGACATCTCGGGACATGCGATCTACGAACCCACTGAAAAGAAGCTTAAACTGTCGGTGGACAAGAGCAAGACAGAGCGTGACAAGTTCCATGTCACATTCAAGCCCACCGACCCCGGGATGTACGAAGTCCATGTCAACAACCACAAGCTACCAGTCAAGGGCAGTCCCTACGAGGTGCGTGTGCTGGAGCCACCGAATGCTGGCAAAGTTCAAGTAACTGGGCTGACAGACGCTGTGTGCCGCGTGGGGGATACAGTGGCCTTCTCCCTGGACTGCACAGATGCAGGTAATGGTGAGCTGCTGGTGAGGGACGAGGGGCCAACCAGGGGGGGAGAACAGTCACAGCTGGACGTTGTGGATAGGAAAAACAACTGCTTTGATGGTACTTTCGTGCCTAGCAGTGTGGGAGACCATCTGATCCATGTGAAGTGGTCTGAGAAACCTGTACCTGGCTCCCCCTTCAAAGTGAAGGTTCTCCCCGAGAAAGACCCTGAAGGTACATCAGGGCTGACCATCCTCGAGCTCGGTCAGCCGATGGACATCAAGCTGACTGACAATGCAGAGGACGAGGTGTATGCCAGTGCAGAGGGTGACAACACAGGCCCTGCACATGTGAGCGTACAGCTGGATGAGGATGACAAGCACCAGGTCCTGTTTCTACCAGTGCACGCAGATGACTACACGGTCACTGTGATGCTGAACAACAGCCACATCGACGGGTCTCCCTTCCGCATCAAGGTACTGGAGAAGACAACATTGTTTGCTGACGCTGAGCTGGGAACACCCCGGCAGGGGCTGGAGGCAGAGGTGAACAAGCCAGTCAACTTTGTGCTTAGCCCTGGCCCCATCGAGGATGCCCCCGAGATGAAGGTGTCGGGCCCATACGGGCCTCTGGATACACAGGTCACTGACACTGGGGAGGGCCGGTACATTGCCCACTTCAAGCCAGAGGTGGAAGGGGAGTACCTTGTCGCAGCCAAGAGCAATGGCGAGCACCTCAAGGGCAGCCCATACACAGTGCTGGTGCGAGACAGTGCCAAGAGTGACCCCAGCAAGTGTTGCATTCTTCCCCAGGATCTGCAGGTGATGTCCACACCCTATGAATTCAACCATCCCTGCACCTTCAGAGTGTCCACCCTCAATGCTGGACCTGGAACACTCAATGTCACCTCCCGAGGGCCTGCCCAGGCGGAGGTGAACATCACAGATGGCCATGATGGTGTCTACTCAGTCGCGTTCACTCCGTCAGCACCAGGCAAGTACAGCCTTGACGTGACCTGGGATGACACTCCCATCACTGGCAGCCCGGTCTCGGTGGTGTACAAGGGCGAGCGCAAGTCCCGCGTCTTGACAGGGCTGGACCTCTCAAGTGTACCCTTCCGTGTAGGCAAGTCACACAAGTTCAAAGTGCACTGTGACGAGATTGGAGAGGGGGATTTCAGTGTCATTGTGGACCCATCCACCGCAGCGAACATCACCATACGGGACCTAGGCAAGCTCACATACCATGTGACTCTGGTCCCAAGGGAAACAGGAGAAAAAGAAGTGTCTGTTACCCATAGCAACCAGCACATCCTGGGGAGTCCGTTTAAATGTACGTTTGTGGAGCGAGGTGATGCTTCGAAGTGTCGTTTGATTGAAGAGAGTGAGGAGCAGCAGCACGAGGTCGGAGAAATGGTCACCTTTCTTGTTACCACCGAGGGAGCAGGTCCAGGCACCCTCACCGCAGAAGTGGAGAATGTGCCCAGGGAAACTACTGATCCTGCCAAAGTTGAGAAGCTGACGGAGACCAGGTACCGCGTGTCCTTTGACCCGGGCCAGGGCACTGAGTACCTTTTGAGCATAAAGTATGACGATGCCCACATCGTGGGCTCGCCTTTCAAACTAACCTTTGCAGACCAGCCGGATGCATCTCAGTGTCGTGCAGAGGGGGAGGGGCTTCAGTCAGCCCAGGAGAACCAACCAAACGAGTTCATGGTGTTCACAGATGGCACCAGTGCAGAGCTACAGGTGGAGGTGGAAGGCACCTTTGAGACAGTGAAGCCAGAGGTCTCGCCAACAGAGGAAGGTGTCTACCATGTGAGCTACATGCCAAAGTTCACAGGGGAGTATGACATCCGTGTCCTGTGGAATGGAGCCCACATCCCCAACTCTCCCTTCAAAGTGAGGTCCTATCGTTCCTCAGATGCCTCCCAGGTCAGCGTTGTAAAGGAAAGCGTGAAGGACGTCATTATAGGGAAGCCGTTTGCCTTCCTCGTTGATGCCAAGGAAGCAGGATCTGATGGCGAGCTGACAGCGATGGCCATTGGGCCCAACAAGAGCGTGGAGGGGACTGTCTCAGACAATGGCGATGGGACCTACAATGTGACCTTTGACCCTCCAGAGTCGGGCAAGTATCAGGTTCAAGTGCGGTGGGACGGCCAGCACGTTGTGGGCAGCCCCTTCAAGGTCAAGGTGTCCTCCCCACCGATGCCAGACAAGGTGAGGGCCCATGGCCCAGGACTGAACAATGGCATTGTTGGCCAGGAAGGCAACTTTGTGGTGGAGACCAAGGATGCTGGGGCTGGCACTCTAGCTGTGCGTGTGCATGGCCCAAAGGGGGCTTTCAAAATTAACATGAAGCGTGATCCAGATAATGACCGCACGATCCATGTGCGGTACGACCCTACCCTGGCCGGCGAGTACACAGTGGACATCACCTGGTCGGACACTCACATCCCGGGCTCCCCCTTCAAGGTGTTGGTGAACCATGCTCAGGACGACGAGGAGTAGGCAGTAGGGAGGACTTGCAGCTGTAGATCATATCCCCCTAGGGGGCATCTGTAGAACTCAACATGTAGGCATTCAATGTATGTATATAAAGGACCAATGACATTTTTATACTCAAATAAAAATCTCTCTTGAATTCCTGTTGTATTACTTGATATCATGCGGCACACAACGTACAGTGGGAGTCAACCCGCATGCTAAATGGGATACAGTGAACTGGCTGTGAGGAGCAGCTCGTTGCTGTGCAGATTGCATGAGGTGGTGTGATATTGTGTTACCGAGTACAGCACAGGTAATGCAGGACTGATACGCAGATCAATGGTCAGTGAATTTGTTGCCGCTCCTGACCATACCAGCTGCAGTTGTACACAGCAAACCTCTCCTACAGCCGGCAGTTCTAGTTTGAGCAAGAATACTTCTTCACAGGTGCTGCTTCTGATGTGTACACATGAGCTAGCGGGGGGTGCATGGGGGCCTCACTGCATGCCACCCCCACACCGTGGGGGCCTCACTGCATGCCACCCCCACACCGTGGGGGCCTCACTGCATGCCACCCCCACACCGTGGGGGCCTCACTGCATGCCACCCCCACACCGTGGGGGCCTCACTGCATGCCACCCCACACCGTGGGACCTGTGTGTTGCTCACACTTAATTGAACAGAACAGTGCCTTGGACATGTACTGCTGTGTGTGAATAGTGTCAGTGGATGCAGCAAGCAAGTACTGTGTACAATTGAATGTGTTTCTTCAAATAAATAGGATTAACACAGTTGATAGTGTCACTGAATGAGCAATTCTATTTTGCTTTCCTCCGCAACTCTTCCTGGTACTGCTTAACTAACTCAGCCTGAAACTGTGGCAGGACAGGCTGGTAGCGGCAGTACTCCATAGTGAACTCGCCCTTGCCCTGTACAAGGAGAGGGGAGGGAAAGGGGGTCCGTGGAGTGGGTGTGAGGTCCATGGAGTGGGTGTGAGGTCCATGGAGTGGGTGTGAGGTTCATGGAGTGGGTGTGAGGTTCATGGAGTGGGTGTGAGGGTCGTGGAGTGGGTGTGAGGGTCGTGGAGTGGGTGTGAGGGTCATGGAGTGGGTGTGAGGGTCGTGGAGTGGGTGTGAGGGTCATGGAGTGGGTGTGAGGGTCGTGGAGTGGGTGTGAGGGTCATGAAGTGGGTGTGAGGGTCATGGAGTGGGTGTGAGGGTCATGGGGTGTTCAGGTTAGGCCGTGGCCACAGTGACTGACTTGTGTGGAGGAGCGCAGCTCAGTGGAGTACCCAAACATGTCATTAAGTGGCACTTCAGCAAACACCGTGAACCAGCCCTCAGACGCATCAGATCCAGCGATGGCTCCACGACGCTTGTTGAGGCTGGCCAGCACCGCACCCTGGAACTCCTGCGGGGCATTCACCTCCACTGTCATCACTGGCTCCAGGACGACTGGAGCAGCATTCGGAACAGCTGCAGAATGGAGGTAAGTGGTGTGCATGCGTGTGCACTCACACACACAGGTGCACAGGCATTGCACAAACCTGCCCGTATGGCACCCATTGCAGCTAATTTGAACGCAAGTTCACTGGAGTCCACAGAATGAGACACCCCTTCACAGGGTGGTGGGGTGGGGGTAAATTGAGATAGAGCAGGCGAGGTAGGAGAGAGGTAAAGAGTGGTACGGAGGCTGCACTGTACAGTGAGGTGACACTGCATAAGGTGAGTTGAGGGTTGCGGCAATGGGGGATGAAGTAGTGGTGTGCGGTGGTGTGTGTGTGCCGTGTGACATGAGGTGGGTAACAAGTGGACAGTGGTAAGAAGAGAGTGGAGGAGAAATATAACACGAGACACGGGAGATGGGGGAATGTGTCCCCCATCCCATCCTCACCATCTTTGAGAACCATGCGTAGTCCCACAATGGGATGTCCAGTGGCCAGGCCGTGCTCACAAGCCTCCTGAAACCCTCGCTCAATGGCCGGGATAAAGTTCTTTGGGATGTTCATACCAATCGTCTCGTCCACAAACTCAACCTGCGGCAGCTGGTCACCTGTGAGGGGCTACGTGAGGGAGGGTGGGTCCCTTGCACTGGGCAACAAATCCACACTCCTACAGCAGTACACACAGCAGTCGCCTGGACCACCACCCACCTCCAGCGCCCCAATGATCCGCCCATACTGCCCTGCCCCCCCACTCTGCTTCTTGTGCAGGTAGTCAAAGCTGCAAGGGTACATGTGTGCATGTGCAAACAACTTCACACCACTCTGAGCAGGATCATCTCCAAGCAAGGCTTGGCACGCAAGCTGCTCACGGTACTGCCTTGGTAATGGTCTCCCTGAAGGCTACTTTAGGCTTCCCCATCACACACGCACAGTTGTACTCTGTCCGCATCCGCTCCGAGTACACCTCCAAATGAAGCTCACCCATGCCAGAGACGATAGTCTGGAATAAGACAGTGGTGGACATGGTAGGCTGTTGTCAGTGCCGCCCACCACTCCCCCAGCCCCGCCCACCACTCCCCCAGCCCCGCCCACCTCTTTGCTCTCGTCATCAATGTGCACCTTGAAGGTAGGGTCCTCCTTCTGGAAGCGATTCAGGCCTTTGGAGAAGGCATCTAAATTCTCCTTGTTCTGAGGGCGCATGGCTAGGCTGATGACTGGATTAGGGACATGGATGGACTCCATGGAAACAGGGGCCCCGCCCACTGAGATGAAGGTGTCACCTGATGAACACTCAATCCCGAAGAAGGCACAGATGTCACCAGCAAAAGCCTCCTCGATGTCCTGTAGGGAGACGGGGACAAGCACTGGACGCTCAACCTGTCCTCCTTCCAACATCCCCCCTCACCCACCTGCATCTTATCCGCGTGCATCTGCACGAGGCGGGACACCTTGACTTTCTTCCCCGACCGTGTGTTGACAATGAAGTCGCCCCTAGCAACACGCCCCTGGTACACACGCATGTACGTCAGCTGACCAAACCTCCCAGCCTCCAGTTTGAAGGCCAAACCAACAAAAGTTGCTGAACCGTCTCTTGATGGATCCAGAGCCACCTTGGACTCTGCACTGTCAGAAGCGAGGTGGGAGGGACGGGAGGGAAGGACAGAGGGAGGGGCAGCAAGAGGAGGACAGAGGGAGGGGCAGCAAGAGGAGGACAGAGGGAGGGGCAGCAAGAGGAGGACAGAGGGAGGGGCAGCAAGAGGAGGACAGAGGGAGGGGCAGCAAGAGGAGGACAGAGGGAGGGGCAGCAAGAGGAGGACAGAGGGAGGGGCAGCAAGAGGAGGACAGAGAGAGGGGCAGCATCTCCTCCACTCCCACTGACATACCAAGTGCCAATAGTTTCTTACCTATCGTTGTCAATGGCAACGTTCTTCACCTGCGAGGGGTCAGGGAGGAAGTGGACAACAGCATCCAACAGCGGCTGCACTCCCTTGTTCTTGAGGGCAGAGCCCATCAGGACTGGGGTGAAGCTGCGACTGATGGTGGTTCGCCGAATAGCAGCCTACCCAGAGTCACATGACAGTCACATGACATGTACACAATGCCAACCACTCCCATAGCACCCCTCCCACCATCAGTTCCTCATCGTCTGGGACACGATCAGTGAGAAACATCTCTCCAATCCTCTCATCTGCATTAGCCAGTGCCTCTGTGGATACACGTGTGGGTGGTGGGTTGAGGGGGAAGTCCCTCATCAACAATGTAGGTGCCACGCTGATAGAAACATGGCTGCCACCGGGGGGGGGGGGTGGCAACTGGCAAGCTGGTCTTGCTGAGCATATACATAGCAGAGTCGAATCAATGACAACTGATTGCAGAACAGACAGACTGCAGACGCAATTGACATGTTTTGTACACAGTTGACAAAGGCCTACATGGCCAAAGCGTCCTGCAATCAGTTGCTACTGATTGATTCTGCTACGTATATGCTCATCAAGATCTATTTGCTAGTTATCACAACAAAGCAACGAGCCTCTACGATGTCCCACCAGAAGCCACTCACCGACTAGCTCGTGTCTCCTCTGCTCAGCCAGTGCCTGCAGCTCCTGAGGAACAGCAGCCACTTCAACCTCCTGCCTGCAGGGAGGGGGAGTGGGGAGTGGGGAATGGGGAGGGGGAGTGGGGAGGAAGGAGTGGGAAGGGAGGAGTGGGGAGTGAGGAGTGGGGAGGGAGGAGTGGGGAGTGGGGAGTGGGGAATGGGGAGGGGGAGTGGGGAGGAAGGAGTGGGAAGGGAGGAGTGGGGAGAGAGGAGTGGGGAGGGAGGAGTGGGAAGGAGTGGGGAGGGAGGAGTGAGGAGTGGGGAGGGGGAGTAGGGAGTGTGGAGGGAGGAGTGGGGAGGGTGGAGTGGGGAGGGAGGAGTGGGGAGGGAGGAGTGGGGAGTGGGAGTAGGGAGGAGTGGGGAGTGGGGAGGGAGTGGGGAGGTGGAGTGGGGAGGGAGGAGTGGGAAGGAGTGGGGAGGGAGGAGTGAGGAGTGGGGAGGGGGAGTAGGGAGTGGGGAGGGAGGAGTGGGGAGGGAGGAGTGGGAAGGAGTGGGGAGGGAGGAGTGAGGAGGGGGAGTAGGGAGTGGGGAGGGAGGAGTGGGGAGGGTGGAGTGGGGAGGGAGGAGTGGGGAGTGGGAGTAGGGAGGAGTGGGGAGTGGGGAGGGAGTGGGGAGGTGGAGTGGGGAGGGAGGAGCCCACTCGCCATGGACATGAAGCACTGCCACGTGGGCCTCGCCTACCCCTGCTCCCCTCTGAAGTACACTGCCCTGTTCCTAACAACGTCCACAACTCCTTCGTGACTGCCAGACAGGCCGACTGGTAGGTGCAGAGGGGCAGCATTGTGGTGCAGCTTTGACCTGGGTGCACACACAGACAGACAGACTTATGTACATACAGCATGCATACACAGAATTGTTTGGAGAACATGGTCAGGGGGAATGGGCACGCCCACCTCAGCTGATGGACCACTCTGTCAGGGTTTGCCCCCTGCCGGTCCAGTTTGTTGATAAAGGCAATGGCGGGAACAGAGTACCGCCTCATCTGTCGGTTGACGGTCAGCGTCTGGCTCTGGACCCCGCCCACTGCACACAGCACGAGGACAGCCCCATCCAGCACCCTCATGGCACGCTCCACCTCAATGGTAAAGTCGACATGGCCTGCAAGGGACAGAAACACAGTCAGAATCAAGACTGACGAAGGGGCTGCCTCCTAAGCTGCGTATCCTCAGGTTTGTAGCTGCACAACAGTCTGCTCCACTGTGTGCTGTCTCACCGCATGAGCTAGCCCCGCCCACCTGGCGTGTCAATGATGTTAATGTTGTGGTCCAGCCAGCTGGTGTAGGTGGCGGCGGACTGAATGGTGATGCCACGCTGCCGCTCAAGCTCCATGAAGTCCATGGTGGCACCCACGCTGTCCCGCCCACGCACTTCATGCATTGACGAGATGCGGCCAGTGTAGAACAGCACCCTCTCGGTGAGGGTGGTCTTGCCTGAGTCAATGTGCGCTGATATACCAATGTTGCGTATCCGACTCACGTCCGTCTGCAGACAGAGCACAGAAAACGATGACAGTGACTTGTGGTGCAGCTGCCACTAACTACGCCCGTGCACGGTCCCGCGCGCAATGCAGAGCAGGGTAGTGTGTGACGGTTGTGCAGGCTACACATCGCCTTACTTCTCATCTACTGCTCGCCTCACCCCCTTGGCGCCAACTTGGCGGACGCACGCTCCGCTGTGAAGCAGACGAGCCGACCGGAGCTGCTGGCGGGCCTGCAAATCCATGACGGAGGGCATCGCAGCGCCGCAGTCAGAGCGTACCTGCGTCCGAGAGTAGGCGGTCGCTCCCAGCCAGTGGACGCGAGTGGGTCGTGGGGCTGCAGCATAACGAGAGTTCGCAGAGCAAATGCGGAGCATGCTCAACGGCCATTTATTCACCAGGATTTCCCTCTTGCGTATGAACACGCCCCCTCGGTTAAGCCTTCTGAGCAGAAAGGTAAGCACTTTAATCGACTTCGATCCACTTCTTGGTGCACCCTGGAAGGTGGGTTTGCACCATGGACAGTTTCTGCATGGGTTTATTGTTCGGTGCACGTGTGGGGTGGTGTGCAGAAGCTGTTGAGTGGAGTTCGCCCCACGTGTGTTGTTCACCCCACGTGTCCTGTTCTCCCTTGCAGCGCCACGCGACAGGGCATGCCGTCAGCAGTGAGGTGAGTCGAAGGCGAGGACCGCCGTGTGGACACTGCGAGGGGGTGGCAGCAGTAGAAGCCTCTCCTATTGTGTTGTGTGTGCGTGCGTGTGTCTCTCCTCCCAGCTCATGTGTGGGTCAGGTGCATGTTTGTTCAGGTGGCCCCTCTCCCCTCACATCACCTCTCCTTCACATCACCTCTCCCTCACATCACCTCTCCCTCACATCACCTCTCCCTCACATCGCCTCTCCCTCACATCGCCTCTCCCTCACCTCCCCTCTCCTCCCCTCCCCTCCCCTCCTCTCCCTTCTAACTGTGTAGGTTGTTCACGAAGGGTATCATCCTCGGCTACCGTCGAGGCCAGCGGAAACAGCACCCCCACACCTCCCTGGTCCAGTTGGAGGGGGTGAGGAACAAGGAACACGCCGGATTCTACCTCGGTAAGCGGCTGGCCTACGTGTACCGAGCGCACAAGCGCTCCAAGGCAAAAGGGGACAGGAAGCCAACCAAGTACAGGGTCATCTGGGGGAAGGTCACTCGTTCCCATGGCAACAGTGGTGTGGTACGAGCAAAATTCACAAAGAACCTTCCTCCGAAAACATTTGGAGCTACAGTCAGAGTGGTGAGTGGGAGGGGTGGGGAAAGGGGAGGAGGAGGTGGGGGAAAGGAAGATAGTGAGGCGAAGAGTGGTGGGGGAGGGGGGAGGGGGGAGGGGGAGGGGAGGGTGACTGTGGACACCTCAGCTTATTGCCCTTGATGTCTGGCAGCAGAGCTCCTGGTTTGGCTCACTTCCACCCCTTAGCGTGTGCTGCCCAAGTGTCAGGTACACTGATAAGTACAGAGTATAGACTTCAATGAACACAGGTCATACGTTGTCCCTAATCATTTGTTACTTTGTTACTGTGTCATCGTGTGGAACTTCTGTACATGTCCAAAACGAGCCAGCAACCAGAAACATATTGGCAATAATTAAATTTGGCTGACAGTTGGATTCAAAGGTTGTAAATGGTAGGGAAGGCCTGCAAGGATGGCAAGGAGCGGGCTGAGTACACTTGCTATGAGTACAGTTTGTAGGGACCATCCATATCCAGGGGAGTTTGCCGATGTTTCATAAAGAGTTTGTGACCAAACATGTAGTAGATGTTGACATGCTAGTACTGGCTGTGTTGTTGTGGTGTGTGTGTGTAAGATCCAAGGCACACACTGGCTGTGAATATTCTTACCTTATGAAAAATGGTTCCATATTCATGAAGCAGTGATCTCGGTTGGCTGCTGTTGGTGCAGACAGCTACTGCGTTCCTTTCCCACACAGTCTGCCTAAATGAATCACCTACTGATGTTTCGGCTACATGCTCTGCCTTCAGAGAACCATCAGCAACAACTGTAGCAACTACAGGGCAGTTAACACTGTAGATAAGTAGCCGCAGGTATTGGTTAAAATCCTCCTCAGCAGTCAACCTCCACATCCAGAAGGCCACAAAATGTCAGTAATGGCTGACTGGTGAAGCAGATTTGGGTTGTGATTGAATGAAATAGCTATAAGCACTTCCCACATTAGGGTTAGGTTCTGACCCATATTTTGACTACACTATTGTTTAAAAATGTGTTGGAGTCCAGATTGAATCCTGCTCCGCCTTGTATCTGATCAATTAGGGGCAAATCATAATTGAAATCCAGATTAGACTGTGGGTGTGTCAATACAACCATCAGCATTGATCAGGGTTGAGGTGGTCCTGTGTGTTGGCTTCCGGCTCCAGCCAGGTTGCCAGTCCACTGCAGATTATCTAAAATAAGAATCAATAGTGCCACTGGCAGAGCCTCCCAAATCAGCCTAGTTAATTATCAATTACTGAGTTAGGCTAGCCCCCCTCCTGTGTATTGCCTGTTGGGAAGCCCTCCTTTGGTGGTCCGTATGCTCAGTCCTCCTTTGTTCAGGGTGTGCCAGACGTGGTGTCTGTTGCATTGTCCATAGAACTCTGTGTGACCTCACTCGCCTAGCCATGCCCCTTTATGCATCCCCTCCCCTCCTGCTTATCACAGATGCTGTACCCCTCAAGAGTATAGTTCCAGGACCACTGTGAATTTGAACTGACTTATGTTATTGTTTGATGGAATACAGCACTCACTCTCAGACAGTTATGTACAATGTCGTCGCATGCCGCACCACATGGGCAGCCGCACCACATGGGCAGCCGCACCACATGGGCAGCTGCTGCACGCATGCATGCACCATGTGTTCTAGTAGGTGTGTGTGTGGGTTGGGCCCTGTCAGCAGTAGACCCCCTTGAGACAGACGAGGTCCTGTGTGAAGGCGTAGGCCAGGAAGAGGAGGTAGACCACAACCAGAGAGGAGGCGGAGAGTCTGTTGAGGCGGCAGCGAGCGGCACTGAGCATGACCACCATCAGCAGGAGGACCAGGAGGAGGAGCAGGCCGAACTTGGCATGGGGGAGGAGGGTGTACAGCCCAGCACTGTACAGCTCCTGTGGGAGGGATAGGGGGAGAGAGCTGGAGACAGCTGCAGTGTGTGTGTGTGTGTGTGCAGTGGTACCATCTGCTCTGTTGAGAGGAGGGAGAAGGCCTGGCCACGGTCGATGAGGATCCTGATGAGGATGGGAAGGCCCAGGCCGAGGTTGATGTCAAACACGTTGGAGCCAATGGCATTGGACACTGCCATGTCTCCAAACCCATCTCGTGCTACCAGAATGGAACTGAGGGCATCCTGCAGGGGAGGGGAGAGAGGAGAGAGCTGGTGAGTTCAGCTGCCATCAACTCAAGGGAACCGAATGTGCATTTGCCATGCAGCAGAGTGTGCACACATGTACTAGGACAGTCAGAGATAAATGCCCACTCCCCCATCTACTTACGGGTATGCTTGTTCCCATGGCAACAACGACCAGCCCCATGACAAGCTCATCGATGCCCAGGATGCAGCCCATCTTGGCCACGACCGTGACCAACACAAAGCTGAGCAGGGCGATCCACAGGACAGACATGGTGAAGGAGCCGGCTACCATATACCACTTGCGGTTACGGGAGCAGTTGGGTATGGTCCAGGTGAAGAGGACCAGGTAGGGGAAGGACTGGATGAAGAGGTGCCACTTGAGGACAAACTGGAGGACCCCACACCTCTGGCGCACCAAGGCCGGATCAGGGGGGGCAGCCAGGATCGGAGGGAAGCAAGGAATGAGGTAGATCTTATTCTCCTCCTCCTCCTCCTCCTCCTCCTCATCTGGGGCTGTGCTGGCCACTGTACCCACAGAGGTCGAGGGGGCGGGGTCCAGGATATTCTCTTCAGGGATAGTCTCAGGGTGAAGGTGCGCAAGGTGTGCATGGTCAATGGTGGACCTGCGGCGGTTGGACTGGGGCAGGAGCAGTGAGAGACATGCGCACACGCACACACACACACACACATGCACACACACACACACACACACACACACATGCACACACACACACACACACACACACATGCACACACACACACACACACACCTACACTAGCATACAGAGGAATGTGTGGTGTGACGGTGTGCAGCTCACGATGGCTCCAGCGATAGACCCCCTACGTGAGTGCACAAATCTGTGTTTCTCGTGATGTGTACCCTCGCTGCTGGCAGAGTCCTGCAAGGCAATAGGGTGGGGTGTGGCAGACAGGCGTGTGTTCTGACAGCACTGCACCTCACGGCTTCACTGATTACTGTAACTGAATGTTGTCATCGCAAAGCCCCCCAAGTCCACTCTGCCCCCCCCCAGACCCTGGCCCAGTACCTTGACCTGTTCTGAAGTAGCAGATGCCACGTGCCCCACCCCTTCGGGCTCTCCTTCAGCAGTGGGGAGATGGTCCACACTCCCTTTGCTGGACTCTGTTGTGTCTTTGTCGTAAGGAGTCACTTCGTGGTGACGACAACACCTGGGAACACACATGACACACACACATGACACACACACGACACACATGACACACACACACACGACACACATGACACACACGACACACACACATGCACGCCACACACACGCCACACACACATGCACACCACACACATATGCACACACATGACACACACACACATGTATCCACACCAAACAGGCCACTGAGCTGGCAGGGTGTTGGCTGAGTGGTGAAAGAGCAGCTGACCTGCAGGTGAGGAGCTCCAGTAGGCCCATGACGGTCCCGCTGACCTTCATGAGGAGGATGTAGCAGATGTAGATGACCAGGAGGACGGTAGCCTCGTACCACTCCAGCTGGCCGTCCCAGGCAAACCCAATGAAGAGCACAATGGAGGACCCATACACAAACGCATCGCGGCAAAGCGGTCTCCAGTCCAGGAAGAGGGTCTAAGGGGTGGGGGAGTGGGCGGTGGTGTGGGTGGTGGTGAGTAGTGGGTGGGGTGGGTGGGGTGGGGTGGGGTGACTGTGCTGCGGAACTGCTCACCTTGCCAGCAAGGAGGGCTGAAAGGGCCACAATTATCAAGATGTTGAACATGGCACTCCTGCAGGGGAGGGGCGGGGAGGGGGAGGGGCATGCAGACACCACCTTGTGAAAGCAGTAGAATCCAAGAGGAGCCATCATGACTGCAGTTGAGTGTTGGTTGCAAAACACGTGCACACAATCTGAACCAGAGCTCAATCCCTTCACCATAGCCGCCACCAGCTCCATCCAAAAGGGAATGGTTCTCTCTCCATCTGTAGGTGTGTGTGAACATGCTCACCCAACAATGGTGCCCACGCCCACATCACTGCCCACAGCCACTCCAGCTACAGAGGTGAACAGCTCTGGAGCAGATGAACCCGCTGCCATAAAGGTTGCCCCGGCAACATCCTCAGACAGGTCCAGCTTCTCAGAGATGGCTTCCAAAGAGGGCACAAAGAAGTCGTCACATATGAGGGCCAGCCCTGGATTAGGACATGGTGTGAGGGAGAGGGAGAGGGGGAGGGGAGGGGAGGGAGGGGCAGGAGCTAGGTCAATGGGTGTCCCATGTACCTGGGACGGGTGGCACCAACCAGGAGTACTGCGAGGACAGCTGTGACTGAATGAGGCACATGCACGCTAGATACTTGAGGGGCGAATGTGTTCCTTCTCGCCTTCCTCGCAGTGCATGCAGGCTCCCCGACCGAGGCTTACCTACGAACAGGACCAGTGTTAGATAGATGTACAGGACCAGCCAGATGTAAGGGTAGTGCTCGTTTTCAAAGTCGCACGTCTCCCACGGGACGCCCGCGTGCCCGACATGGTACGTCGCGTTACTGGACTCGTTCCCCGCGGGGCCTAACACTGCGGCCGCGCGAGCGACTGGCGCGGCAGCCAAACAGACCAGGACCAGATTAACGCAGAACGAGCCCCTGTCCATGGCATGGAGAGTAGGTCCCTGCTCGTCTCCCCTCGGACTCCATGGCAATGCGGCTGAGAGGGAAGGGATTGGCGTACGAAGAGGAATTGAAGTTCGCGCGATTTTTGGCCACACCCGCGCGCCAGATTGCAAATACAGCTTTGGCTACTTCACAGAGCAGCGCAGAGCAGAGCAGCAAGTTGATTGAGACTGAAAATATCGTAATACGTAATGTAATGTTGACTGTACACAGCACAGATTGCAGTGGTTTAGATCTGTCTGCATCTTCAGTTCAGTAACTCTTTAATTTTGCAGCTCCGCTCCACCCCCTTGTTCTTTAAGTAGTGTGGCTAGCATGCAGCTGAGTCCCCAGTAGCAGGTGGGCAGGTCTCAGTGCTCCAATACACAAGTTGCCTGCAGACATTATTTATTTCATCTAGTGTCTCACATGCACGGTGAGAATGCACACTGGTTGTGCCACACTTCATGGTGCGCACCCCAGCACATGCTCCAGTCCTAGGCCTGCACTCATTGGGTCGATGACACAGGAGCACCCCCCCTCCCCCGCTGACCAACTGTCTCACATGCAGTGAAAAACGATTACTAGTCACTATTGTACAATCACAGTAACAGAGTATACAGTCAACAGGGTACATGTCTGTAGGGCAGGAGCATTTCATTCCCAATGCACTGCAGTTTCACTTCCCGGGGGTCCCTTCTGCCGGAGGTGGACAGTTGTTTGCCAGCATTACACACTGTGGAGGGACAATAAGACATTATAAAAGGTTACAGCTAGAGTGATACAAAGCCCTTCCTTCTTCCTTCAGTGGGCTGGGTGTAGCACACACCTTCCAGTTTTGTCCATCACAGAATAGCAGCATTCGCCTTCCGGTGTTGTACCGTAGGAGTCCGACATTCTCCCCATTGCAGACGTCACCCTCCTGCAGGATACCCACCACAGCATTCCCTGGTGGCCCAGGGAACCCCTTGCGGCCAGCCTCACCGGGAATACCCGGGGGACCCTGTGCGCCGGGATCGCCCTGAGAGGTGCACAAGCAAACAAGTTAGGTCTACATTATGTCCCAAGCCATGGGTACACCAGATTGGGGCCTAGGGTGCTCTGTTGGTAAGGTACCTGAGGCCCAGTTCCACCAGGAGGGCCCACAGGGCCAGGAGGACCAGCAGGTCCAGGGTCTCCACGGGTGCCGTTTCCTACACCCTGTGGAAGAAAGACATGAGTAATTGCATGAAATGTGATTGGATGGAGGGTGTGGGTGTAAAAGGTAGGGGCTAAGGCATGTTGACCCTCCAAGCACTGGTGCTGTGTGGCATTCCAAGTCTTCCAGGCCTTTGGCACTGGCCTGGCCTCTCTCTGCTCACTGCTCTACACCACGCAGCTAGAACCACCAACTCCTCTGTGCTCCAAGCCAAGGAGTGCTTAGCCCACTCACTGGTACTCCTGGCTCGCCAGGGAGGCCAGCGATACCGTTCGTTCCAGGTGCTCCAGCCGGTCCCGTTTCCCCAACAGCGCCAGGCTCGCCCTTGGGACCAGGCTCCCCAGGGTTCCCTTGAGGTCCTGCCTGGCCTGTGGGGCCTGGGTCACCTGCGTCACCCTGTGTTGACAGTGACAGCAACAGTGACTGCACACAGCAGTGTACACACACACGCACGCACACACACACACACACACACACACACACACACACACACACGCACGCACGCACGCACACACACACACACACACACACACACGCACGCACGCACACACACACACACGCACACCCTATGCTTGTTAATTAGTTCACATCAGCCAATTAAGTTTAGACATTCCCTTTACTGAAGAAGGCCAGCTGAAAGTTGTCAAAACATCTGAAACGAACATTTTTTGGCTGGTGTAAACTAAGACTACAAGAATGAATGCTCCACCTAGCCACCCGGCCCCTTTGAGACCCTCCCACCTGGCCCCTTTGAGGCCCTGCCACCTGGCCCCTTTGAGGCCCTCCCATCCGGCCCCTTTGAGACCCTGCCACCTGGCCCCTTTGAGACCCTGCCACCTGGCCCCTGGGGGAGCTCTCTTCCTCTCACCTTTGTGCCTTGCCCACCATTGCTTTGAAGTGCCCTTGCTGCCCAGTGGTAACAAAGCTGACCAGCAGAAGGAGAACGGCACAGAGGTGATAAGTTGCAACACATGCCCACACACCTCCACTTCACACACACATGCACACCTCCCCCCTCCCCCTCCCCAGGCCCTGTCATGCCAGGCCAGCCCTCCGCGGCCAGCTCATGAGTGCCAGTGTTCATGCACAGGAGACTCACATTGGGGTTACAGTGGCCCTGTGCTCCTCGCTGCCCCTGAGGGCCGGGTGACCCAGGGAGCCCGGGCTCACCAGTGCACACACAAGGAGAGGGAGTACCAGGAGGTGTGGAAGGGGGTGTGGCAGCTGAGGGGGGCGGACAGACACACATGATTCCAGAGGTAACTCAACATCCTGAAGTGAGTGAGGTGAGGTGAGGTGTGGTGAGGTGAGGTGTGGTGAGGTGAGGTGTGGTGAGGTGAGGTGTGGTGAGGTGAGGTGTGGTGAGGTAAGGTGTGCTGGCCGTACGTGGATGGGTGTAGTAGGTACTGGTCACTGTTCCTAAGCAAACACACAGCACAACTACGCTGGTCCTGTGGAGACAAAGAGGGGAGAGAACACTCAAGCACACTGCTCTGCACACATCCCGTAGCAAGGAGAGAGAGAGAGGTAGGACCCAACTCACCACATGCTGCAACTCTGAGTGCTCACATGAGAGCGTTCAGCCTGGAGGTGGCTTTTATAGGCACTGGGGGAGGCCATTGGTGGGCACTGGGCAATGCTGTCATTCGTCACTGAATAGGTCCAACTGCACACACCCCGTCCAGTGTCCAGGGAGACCCTTCAAGAGCTGCCCAGCCCAGTAAGAGCTGCTATCATTAATTCTCCTCCTCACTCACTTGCTTGGCATGCAGCCTACAGTGATTCTGTGTGACCACACAGCACTCTGCCTCTCTCTAAATGGAGCCAGGAGTGTCCACACAGCACTGGTGGTTGCCATCCAACACTACTCAACCAGCACCAGTGCAGTAACACAGAAGACTCCCAAGATCGAATATACTTACAGTTTCACACCTAGTAGTTCCAATCAGTGTGACCCCTTTCTTTGATCCCAGCTGCATGAGGTGTACACCGCTGGGGTTACACTGTCTACAGGCACTGTACCTGCAGGTAGGCTGTGGGTCAAGCTCTGCACAGGTGGGGATGGGTTGGAGGCTGGACGGGCTGGGCTGGGCCAGTGAAGTCAGTTGAATGAAATGCAGAATGAGGTGTGTGCAATCCTCTGTGAATGGAGAAAGGTGAATAGGCCTGTCTGTGCAGAGGTGGATTAAGGAGGAACAAAGAGAGGTGCTACCCTTAGCTGTCAATGCAGAGCTGGCAGGCAGGAGACTGATCTCTTGTGCTGTCATTCCTTTGACCCACTCTTCAATAGTGGCACATTCTGTCTCCCCCGGTGACATCCAGGCAACCACACAATGAATTCACAACATATCAATTCAGTTGGTATTGATATGGCCACCTCATATAGTGCAAGGTAGGGATTCACCCCCACCCTGCCCGACCCCATCAATGTCCTGGTGCCGTACAGCTCTGCTGTATGTAGGCATGTGCCCACTAGTCCCCCACTTTTGACAACCGCTGGTCACGCCCACTTCACATACACGTGCATACCCATTGCAGCTTGAACGACTACATACTGACAATTGTTCAATAACATAGTAAGTGATTAAGTACAAGCCACATACATAGCTCTGTTCATGGTGTACATATGCATAAGCTACGTAACATATTAATTAGCCTGTCAGTGCTACACATACAAAAGGTGAAAACCACTCGGTTGTTCGCTTGATACTGCCATGCTGCATGGTACCTGTCCCTCTCCACCTAGTGCTGGTGGGGAAGTCCCTATTGCCGGCGGGGGGTGCCCCTCGAGCGAGAGCCACCCTGTTTGCGCTGACGGTTCATGGTGGTCAGCATCAGGGAGATGTACGACGTCAGGAGGTCATCCATCTTGTAGCCCTGGTGTGAGGAGGAGGGGGGGAAGGGTGTGTGGTGGTGCAAGACCCACCAAGCCAGGCTATGCTGCCTCAGCCTCCCCTCTGTCTGCTGACAGATGACAGACACAACACACACACAGAGGGCTTCGCTGCTGCTAGGAGGGAAGGTGGTGAGAGCAAATACAGGAGCCTGTCCAATTCAGCTGCTCTTCACACTGGCATTGTCTGCTGCCATAACCTGGTCTTCCCAGTCAATGTACTGCTGTCTGACAATTCAGTGGCAAATTGTCAATACGTACTCACTTCCTCTTCCCTTCCCCTCTCCTGTCTTCTCTCCTCCCCTCCCCCTCTCCTCCCCCTCCCCTCCCCTCCCCTCCCTCTCACCAGTGAGGTCTCACACAGCAGACGGTTCCCACGGACCAGGTTACCAATGGTCATGTGGAAGTAGTTGTTCCCACTGGACCAGTTGCTGATCTTGGTGAAGGGGTAGTTGGCTAGGATGTCCTTGGTCTGCGGGTGGATCAGGCTCACCCCATTCTTGTTGATGGCTATCAGGAGCACCTCTGGAAACTGCGGCTCCGTTTGTTGCTAGAGAGGGGAAGGGCGGGGCAGTTGGCATGCAGTGTCTGCAACCTGATTGGCCAGTTGCAGACTAGTCTCCAATTAGGTACCCAACCCAGTGGCTGCACTGCACACAGCAAAGGTCGTGCTGTGTGGGCGGGGCTTGCCCCTCACCTTGACTTCAAAGAAGGCAGAGCCAAATGTGGGCCAGCGACTGATGATCTTGAGAAAGCCAATCTTAGCATCTTCCTTAGAGCGAGCAGCGTGCTTGTTGAAGTTGGCAATGACCGCCTGCAGAGATGCAGGGTGAGGGGAGGGGGGAGGGGGGAGGGAGGGGAGATGCAGGGTGAGGGGAGGGGGAGGGAAACTGCATGGCACTTGCTGTGCAGAGGGTGGTGGTGTGCTCACCTTCTTCCAATCATCAGGACTGAGCTGGCGGACCATGTCATAGGGGACGAGCTGATTGAGGGCAGACCTGGGGGCGGGGCAAGGGGTGGGGCAACTAAATGACCCATGGCATCTGCACTGTGCAGTCTCGTGTCCCTCATCACAAGCTGTGGTGCACATGGTGGCAGGACTCACGGTATCTGCTGGAAGTAGGCCTTGGTGTCCCCGAACCGGACGCGGTAGATGAGTGCTCCCAAAGCAGCACACTCCTCCAAAGTGCACCTGTGGTAGCCCCTGAGGTACTTGGGCAGCTCCTGGGGGGGGGGGGAGGAGTGATGGGGAGGGGGGAGTGGTGTGGGAGAGTGGAGGGTGGTCTGGTGTGGGAGGGTGGAGGGTGATGTGGGTGGAAGGAGTTGGGAGGGTGGTATGGTGTGGGAGGGAGGGTGAGCAAGGGTGTAGTGTGATGTGGGAGGATGGTGTGGTGTGGGTGGGGGTGTAGTGTGATGTGGGAGGTGTGGTGTGATGTGGGAGGTGGGTGTGCCCTCACCTGGTGATAGTGGAACATGCAGTCTGCGACGGTGTCCCGTCCGATGACAGTGGTAGACCACAGCTTCTTCATGAAGAACACCTGGTATGTGAGGTTGTAGGACGAGGCGTCGTTGGATGGACGGGCACGCTTGAGCCATTCTGTCAGGTGGCGCACAAAGTCAAAGAAGAAGTCGCCCTCAGGCACACTGATCACTGGGGAGGCCGGAGGAGCGGTTGGGTTAGACTTGTTCTTGCCATCTCTCCCATTTCACCCCCTTCTCTGTCCCACAAATCAATTCACCCCTTCCCCTCAATCTCCCCCCTACCCCCTCAACCTCCCCCCTATCCCCTCAATCTGCCCCCTACCCACTCAATCTCCCCCTACCCCCTCATTCACTCCCTCTCACCTCAATCTCATCCCTCCCCTCCAATCTCCCCTCTCCCCTCTCAATCTCACCCCTCCCTCCCTCACCTTTGTCCTGTATCTTGACAAACAGGGAAAATCCCTCAGCACTCCTGAGGCCCAGCCGCTCGGCAATGTTGGAGCAGAAGTCTTTGGAGCGAGTGCTCGAGTCCACCTCAAAGGCCTGGTTACTGTCGTCAGGGAAGAAGACTTTGTGGAAAATCTGAGTGGTCTTGTTCTGTGCATGCAACGTGACAAGAAAAAGGGTGTCGTTGAGAGGCTATGGATCGTCAAACAATGACCTCCCTGCCCTTCCATGCCCCTCCCCCACCTGGATGGCATCCACCTCCACGAGGTGAGGGGGGTACTTGCGTTGTCCAGTCTTGATTGTTTTGAGCAGGCGGTGGTGGCAGTCGCTGGCAATGGGTTGCCGTGTCATCTTAGAGCGGAGGAACTGCACCACCTCCTTCTGCAGGACAGTGCTGAAGAGGGAGGGGGAGGGGGGAGGGGAGGGGGAGGGGGAGGGGAAGGGAGAGAGGGGAGAGGAGGAGGGAGGAGAGAGAGTGATCCATCACTGCATAGCTGCATGCCCCAAGGGTTCCCGCTGGAGGAGATGTGTCCAGACACACCCGCAGGGGAAGAGCCCGGTGGCCAGCCAGAGCAGCTCCCAGCCTCGCTCCTCGCTTGTCCGCAGTCGGTTGTCTGTTAGCTGCCTGATCAGCTGACAGTATATCTCATCTCTCAGCGGCTCCTGAGGGGGGATGGGGAGGGGGTGGAATAAGGCCACAAACAAGGGAAGTGGCTGCCATGCCAACGCACATGCAGGAGTGGTGGCTCAAAGATGGCGTCGGTAAGCTCTGTGCTCAGTCTCAGCTTCTTGCTGGGGTAGTCACCCATGTAC
The DNA here is from genome assembly GCA_949841015.1 of Aplysina aerophoba. Taxonomy (NCBI): domain Eukaryota; kingdom Metazoa; phylum Porifera; class Demospongiae; order Verongiida; family Aplysinidae; genus Aplysina; species Aplysina aerophoba. Next base: position 5,862,236 of record OX465048.1, on the reverse strand, counting down.
TTCATGATGGGTGGGGGAGGAGTCAAGGACAGCAGCAGCAAATGACAGGAAATTACTCATTATTCTAGCATACCAGACCCTCACCCTGCCACCTGACAACCATTGATGTCACCGGTATGCCCATGTGTGCACACACAAACAGATGCCTGTACCCCTTCCACTCCACTGTCCTGCACTTGTCATAAAAGGATATCCAGGAATGCTTGACACGCCTTCTGCTGCACCTCTTCTGATTGGCTGCTCAACTTCTTCAGCAATGGCTTCTTGATGGGGTCCTGGGGAAGGTATCAGGGTGGTGCACTCACAATGAACCTCACCACATTCCTTGTGCTATACAACACCCTCAAGCCTCAGCCTTTACTCTAGTAAAGGACTGCACCCACAGTGCCACACCCTTCACACCCTGCCCCTTACTCTAGTGAAGGACCACGCCCACAGTGCCACACCCCTTACTCTAGTGAAGGACCACACCCACAGTGCCACACCCCTTACTCTAGTGAAGGACCACACCCACAGTGCCACACCCCTTACTCTAGTGAAGGACCACACCCACAGTGCCACACCCCTTACTCTAGTGAAGGACCACACCCACAGTGCCACACCCCTTACTCTAGTGAAGGACCACACCCACAGTGCCACATCCCTTACTCTAGTGAAGGACCACGCCCACAGTGCCACACCCCTTACTCTAGTGAAGGACCAGGGCTGTCCTGAGTCCTTTCGTCGGAAGGTGCTAGAGGAGAGGGTGTGGCGGAGGGTCCTCTTGGGCGGGGGGAGAAAGTAGTCGTACGAGTACTGCTCCAGGGTGTGCGGCTTCTCCGCAGCCTCCAGCCGACCAAGGGCAGACTGGGTTGTCTCCAGGATACGCTCCGTCTCTGGGCTCTGGTCAGCAAACAGTACCTGGTGGGCGGAGGGAAGGAGCGGGCTGCACCAGGGGATTAGGACACCGGGCAGCAGCAGCCGCGGCTTACCAAGACCTCCGGCGGTGGGCGGGTGATGGCAGGCAGCACATAGACACACTCAGCTGGGAAATCCCCCTTCTGCCCTGTCCTCTCACAGATGCCACAGCACCACCCACTGGACATGACGTCCTGCCCGTCCTCATGGTCCAGACGGATCAGGTCACCCTTCTTGAAGCTCAGGAAGGCAGACCCCTCACCTGGACACCACACCCACAAATTACTCAAAAACATATTAAATCACTGTGCATTCATGCGCAGAACCCCACACCAGCCAGCACAGCACCTGCACACACACACTGCCATTCGCTTCATTAATACTCACTGACCAGGTGCCCTCCCCTCATGCCCACTCCTGGTCCCCTCCCCTCACACCCACTCTGGTGCCCCCCCCCCAACACCTACTCCTGGTCCCCTACCCTCACACCCACTCTGGTACCCCCCCCAACTCACCAGGGCTCTGGTAGTCCATCATGGCGATGACGTACTTGCTCCTCTTCTTGAGCCCTTCCAGGAAGTGCAGCACCAGGTCCCGGATGTCCTCTCCGTTGGTGGAAGTGAAGGTGTACTCGTCCCCTTTGATGGTGGTGATGGAGAAGCTCTGTCCCTGACCTCGCCCAGCCCTAGGAGGACCAAACAGGAGTCACATGACAGTCACACGACAGTCACATGACATTCAACCCACACAGTAGTGAGTGATGCCCCAAGGCCCTGCCTACCTGCTGCTGGACACATTGGTCAGCTCTGGGAAGGAGCACTCCAGCAGGACGTGCTCCTGGTCGTCCACAATGTACACCCCTGTCCAGTTGACCGCAATGATGACATCGTTCTTGGGAAGGGTGGGCCCACTAAATTTGTAGGCCTCGTAGAACCGGGAGAACAGGAGTGGCCACTTCAGCTTAGCAAACATCACTATCTCCTCCTTGACCCGTGTGCGATCAATGCGCTCCTTCACATACCGCGCCTGCCACAGTCAAAGAGGGCATGACGATCAACCACACCCATATAACGTATGTAGGCTGGCCCCTTCCCCTGCACGTCAGCTGACCCCTCCCCCTGCACGTCAGCTGACCCCTCCCCCTGCACGTCAGCTGACCCTCCCCCTGCACGTCAGCTGACCCCTCCCCCTGCACGTCAGCTGACCCCTCCCCCTACACGTCAGCTGATCCCTCCCCCTGCACGTCAGCTGACCCCTCCCCCTACACGTCAGCTGACCCTCCCCCTGCACGTCAGCTGACCCCTCCCCCTGCACGTCAGCTGATCCCTCCCCCTGCACGTCAGCTGACCCCTCCCCCTGCACGTCAGCTGATCCCTCCCCCTGCACGTCAGCTGACCCCTCCCCCTACACGTCAGCTGACCCTCCCCCTGCACGTCAGCTGACCCCTCCCCCTGCACGTCAGCTGACCCCTCCCCCTGCACGTCAGCTGACCCCTCCCCCTGCACGTCAGCTGAGCCTCACCTTCTTGTAGGAGTTGACGACCATCTGTGTCCACTTGTCGACAGCACCGGAGCCCTGCAGAAGTGAGTCGGGGATGTAGCCGGGGACCAGTGTGGCCAGCCGCTCTGCGTTCAGGTCCAGACCGTACTCAACGTAGTACTGCTGAGCGGCCAGTGCGGCAAGGTCTTCCATCTAGACGGGGGACCACCGGACACGGTCCACTGACGCAGCATGCACCAAGCACCTGCTCCACCACACAGCAGACACCTACCCTGTCACAGCGGTACTCCCCAAACTTGATGCCCCGCACCACCTGCTGGTAGATGAGGCTGGTCCCCACCGGGTCCTCAGCAGGGCTGTGCCATGGAGCAAAGATCTCCTTGCGGAAGAAGAGCCTCCAGGGAGCATTGCGCTCCTGTGCACCCAGCTCCTTGGCGTACTGCTCGCACTGCGAGATGGCGTCCATGACGTGGTCACCACCACTGCCCAGGGATGACACCTGTAACGATATTCATAGATGTTGCACTAATCCCCCTCCAGTCCCAAAGGCCCTTGCAGTCACTCCTTCCCAAACCCACCTTATCAAACAGTGCGATGTAGAGTGAGAACCCAAAGGGGTCCTTGAGGGTGATCTTCTCAGCAAGCTGGGAGCACAGCTCTTTGGCGGTGGTTGCCGAGTCAGCCAGAAGGGTCCGCGTGTTTCCGTCCATAAAGGTGATGGGCAGCATCAGCGGCTTCTTGGACTTGGTTGCCTGGATACAGGGAGGGGTGGGGTTAGGAACATAAGTAAGACTGAAGTCACATGCTATTGACTAGAAGCAGGTGTGTGCGTGTGTCACAGAGTGTGTACGCACCTGCAGTTCAAGCCAAGAGGGAGGCTGGGTGCGAGTGCCGTTGATCTGTGTCCGCCTCAGCCTCTCCTCGCAGTAGGGGGCGTAGCCAGGAGGGCCCTCACTGATGAAGCAGCGGAGATACTTGATGAACTGTGCCACAGGGAAGAGGGAGAAGGAAAGGAGAGTGGACTTGGGTTTCCTGGGTGGTCAGTCTGTGCTGGGTCGGGCGGCTCACCTTGTCACTCGGGGCGAAACAACCGACACACAGGGAGAGCAGGACCCATCCACGAGCATGCGAGGACTTGGAAGGGTTCTGTGTGAGCTGTTTGCAGATTTGGCAGTAGATCTCATCTCGCAGCTCCTCACGCAGGATGCCGTAGCCGATGATGAAGTGCAGCTTTTCGAGGTTGGTAGTTGGGCGCTGCAGAATGGCCATCTGATACTCACCCGGCTCAGCTGCATCATCACGCATCATCTCTGCCACATCCTAGAGGCAAAAGGGGGAGGGATGTGCCAATACTTGTGTACATACATACATACATAAGTGTGAAGCATTTGCAACAAGTGCTATTGTAGTGCCTGACAACACACACCCATACCCCTCACACCCATACCCCTCACACCCCTCACACACCCCTCACACCTCTTACACCCCTCACACCTGTGAGATCTTGCTCTTCTTCTTCAGTGTCATGGAGGCAATCCTCTTCCGCAGGTTCTCCTTCTTGCGGTCCTCCCTGGACTGTGACTGCCCCTCGGGAGGCACATCACCCGTCAGCTCCGCCTCCTGCATCTGCTGCTCCAGTGTGTTGGTGTTCAGCTTCTTGCGGTTGAACGCCCTCCCAATGGACTGGTACAGGAGTTTGCCCAGACCCTCCCCTGCCTGTACCGGGCAGGAAAGAGCAAAGCAGTTAATTTCAGGACCGTTGTGCACGAGTGAGTTGTGGTCCAGTGCCAGCCGTACCTTCTTGTCTGCCTGTTGAGTGACCTTTGGCTCAGGAAGGTCGCCCATGAAGCGCCGGATCACTGTCCAGATGGCCAGGGCTGCCTGGCGGTCATGGTCCAGCTTCAGTGGGAGCAGGGGCTGCTTCAGCTGACGGTGGATCCAGGAGTGCGTGGCGGCACCCTGGAAGTAGGTCGCTGCAAACTTAGAGAACTTGTACACTGTGATGTCCTCCTCAATCTGATTGGCCGAGGGGTAGAGCAGAGGGAAGAGCAGGCATACAACAGCCACAAGAGAGCAAGACACATCAATGTTACTCCACAACAACTCCACCCACCCCACCCCATGCAGTACAACCCTGCCCACCTCCACTGCTGGCAGGGGAAGGTGTGACTCGTCACCTCCAAGATGCTCAGACACAACGTAGCCTGGTTGGCCACCAGCCTCCCCACCCAGGAATCCAAAAATGTCCTCCACCACCTGTGAGTCATCTGGAACCTCTTCTCGGTCCCGGTCATGCCTTTCCTCAATCTTCTTCAGCTCCTCTTTCTTCCTCTCTGTTTCCAGGCGCTCCCGCTCCTCCTCTTCCCGAGCCTGCATCTCCAGATAAGCCAGGTACTCCTGCTGCTTGCGTTCTGCTTCCTTCTTTGCTTCTTCTGCTTTCATTTTCTTCTTCAGCTCCTCCTCCTCACGTTGCCGCCTCTCTTCAGCCTCCTTCATCCTCCTGTGGTGGGCCAGCAGCTTGCGGTAGCGTCCACGCTGCTGCTTCATGCGCACCTGGGCCTGCAGCAGCACCACTGCCCGCAACTTCATTCCACAGCCGCGGCGCACAATGTACCCTCGGCACACACGCTGGACAGAGACAAAGGAAGGGAGAACACAGGCTCACACCCCCACCCACCCCCACAGAGCTCCACAGAGAGCCCTCTCACACAAGAGGGTTTACCGGGCTAGGCAAGCCTACCTGCAGGCGTGCAACGCGTGCCCGCATGGCCCTGAAGTCTCGGGTCAGCACACGAGCCCTCCAGGTTGCTTGGAGACGGCTGAAGCCACGCCTCATCTAGGACACATGGGGAAGCACTGTCACATCACATGCACCAATCAAATGTAGTGAACTATGTATGTATCTAGGCACATGTATGCTTCTGGTGCTTGTTGCCATGGTGACTAACCCTCTGGTACCTCTTCTGGCACCGGTGCCTGCGGTAGTTCTTCTGCAGGACCACAGACGCTGCCTTCATCTTCTTGAACTTGCGGCGGTTCATCCATCCACGTATCATCCTTTGGATAAGTATGACACGCCGGCCCAGTTCACGCTCACGGATCTCTTCCAGCAACTGGTCGTCTGCATCCTGTGGGGGTGGGAGGGGGTGGGGGGAGTACGAGGATTGAGTTTCATCTAACGGATCATCTTCTCATTGCACTCCAGTATGCTGCCCCTTCCGTCAGCCCCACCCTCTCCACAGAGCTGCTGACCTTGAGGAAGACCTTGGTCTTGCCAATCTGCCAGTCATGTCCATCGATCATTGTCTTGAGCACTCGCTCACACAGCTGTCGCAGGTTGGCATTGGGGGCGCGCATCGCCTCCGTCACACCGGGAATGAGCAGATGGTACCTGTCAACAAACTCTGCAAACGTGTGTCTAATGGGGTAGCCAGCTCGGCGGATCCTGATGGTTTCCATCATCCCAGAGTACCTCAGCTGTCGGGTGCACAGCTCTCGGTCAAACACCTGCACACATGCAGACACACACACACACAGAGAGAGAGAGAGAGAGAGAGATGAACACCACCCCTTAACTATGTGTTCACACATCCTTGCCTACCAGGCCAGCCTTCTCCTCGTTTGGCTTGACACAGCGGACAAAGAAGGGTTGGCAGGCCTCCAGGGTCTTCATGAGCAGGTCCAGGGACCTTTTGAACTGTGGGCCAAGGGTGGGGGCTTTCTTGCGAGTTTCAGTTGACTGGGATGGGAGGGGGAGAAGAAGGAGATGGGTGGGTAGGCATGAGGTTCAAGTGATGAGTGGAGAGTGCAGTCAAGAGTAGTGGAGATGTGTGTGTGCAGTGCATCTGACCATGGCCTTGTCTCCAGAGAAGAGGGAGGCCAGGAAAGGGTTCTTGGTGGTGTGGAGCAGGTCAAACAGGTCTGCACTGAAGGTGTCCCTGTTCTTATCCAGGAACCCTAGCACAGCCAAGCAGGAGGGGTGGAGGGAAGTGAGGGTGGGAAAGAATGGGGAGGGAGGGGTGAAGAGAACGGGTGGGGGAGGGAAGGGAGGGGTGAAGAGAACGGGTGGGGGAGGGAAGGGAGGGGTGAAGAGAACGGGTGGGGGAGGGAAGGGAGGGGTGAAGAGAACGGGTGGGGGAGGGGAGGGAGGGGTGAAGAGAATGGGTGAGGGAGGGAAGGGAGGGGTGAAGAGAACGGGTGGGGGAGGGGAGGGAGGGGTGAAGAGAACAGGTGGGGGAGGGGAGGGAGGGGTGAAGAGAACGGGTGGGGGAGGGAAGGGAGGGGTGAAGAGAATGGGTGGGGGAGGGAAGGGAGGGGTGAAGAGAACGGGTGGGGGAGGGGAGGGAGGGGTGAAGAGAACAGGTGGGGGAGGGAAGATGAAGGATGTACGTACGTACGTACAATCACGCTGCACACCTATTGTGCACGTGGTGCATGTGTGAAAACACCACACAAGCTGTACACACACCTCGTGTGTCGTAGTAGACGGTGCCAGCAAAGTGCACAATCCCGAAGAAGGGACTGTTGGTGGCCCTGGGCTTGTGGAAGTGAGAGTTCTGACCGTGCTGCTTGATCAGCTTGTGGAGCATGCTGGCATCAGTGCCCTGGGGGAGGGGCAGGAGGCGGGGCAGGAGGCAGGCAGTGTGATTTCCTCACAAACATGAAGACACATGATCATCACATGGCTGTCACACCAACCTTGGGGAACTTGCTCTCTTCATCGATGAGGGCAATGAAATTGAGTGGCCTGACTGCAATCATGTCAAGGATTTCCTGGTTGTCCTTGAACTCAATGTGCGTCCACACAATGTTCTCCTTGTCGTACTCAGCCTGCTCCAGTTTGAAGATGTAACGCACAAAGAACTGCTGAAGGTTCTCGTTGCAGTAGTTGATGCACATCTGCTCAAAGCTGGGCAGGAGGGGACATATGTATGGAGACTGGCAGGGTTTACACATATGTTGGTCACATGCTGGTCACATGACTGTCACATGCTGGTCACATGACTCACCTGTTGGTCTCAAACCTCTCAAAGCCAAAGATGTCCAGTAGCCCGATGCTGAGGCGGGAGCTCCTCTTGTCCTGCTGCTCCTGGTAGATGGCACGGTTGATCTTCTTGACAATCCAGACAAACATCTTACCGTACATGCCTGCAGGGAGAAAGGGGGTGGGGAAGGGAGGTGGAGAGGGGGGAAGGGAGGTGAAGAGAGGGGAAGGGAGGAGGGAGAGAGTGAGAGGACGAGTTAAGAAGGTGAAGCAGGTGAAATGGTGCGTGCAAATACGTAGTAGTCTTCCTAGTGCCTGTGGGTCTGGCTAACTCATCTCCCAGCCTCTGAGCATTGCGTGTATGGTGTCTGTGTGTAGGTATGTATGTGTGTCTGTGTGTGTACGGCTCTACCCAGCCCACCTTTGACAAAGGCGTCCCTGACGTCCCTGGCAGTGGAGCCATTGACGGGTGACACGATGACCTCACCGTGAGTCAGGGTGGAGTGTGTGCACATGGCCTTTTCCAAGCCCTTGACGTCCACCTTGAGCAGGGCAGCAGCTTGGGAGGCACCAGATAGCCTCTCAAAGTAGGCCACTGGGAGGTTCTGCTTCTCCACCTCTGCAGTAGTGATGAGGAGAGGGGCGTGATGTGGGGGTGTGGGAGGGTGTGGTGTGGGTGTGAAGTGGGGGTGTGATGTGGGTGTTGTGAGGACAAGGTGAGGGTGTGCTTAGGTCGTGGTGAGGGTGTGATGTGCATGCGTTTCTCTGCAGCTATTCCCTCTACCAATCGACTACTGAAACGTGCCCCTGGACAGGAGTGACTGGTGTGTGTCTGTGGCGGTGGTGGAGGTGCTGACCTCCAAAAACAATGTTCCCCAAGTGCAGGCAAGCAGCCACCAGCTCCCATATGTTCCACTGCTCTTGTGGCTCAAAGTTCAGCACCTTCATAGCCCCTCGAATCTGGGCAAACTCAGCCCTCTCATCCAAGCCCTCACACTCTAGGGTGTCGCCCTGGCAACAAAAGGAAAAGGGACCATGTCGCAAACGTGTAACTGCGGCCTTGCCTGCACCCAAGTCATGTCACTGTGTGGAAGAGAGTCTTGGAATTCCCCACCCCACCCCACCTGAGTGAGGTAGTAGTAATCTGCCGGGCGTGTGAGCTCCAGCCTCCGCAGGTCCTCTGCCGGGAGCCCCACCAGCATGCGGTAGAAGATGTGATAGTTCCTTTCCCCGTGCTGCTGGTGGACCAGACGAGACTTCTCCAGGAGATACTGCTCAATCTTGGCTCCCTCGATGACACCCCGTGTGGTGAAGTGGATGTCGATGTACTTGCCAAAGCGGGAGGAGTTGTCGTTGCGAATGGTCTTTGCATTGCCAAACGCTGCAGCAAGAGAAGCCACCGAGGGCAAACTACTACTTGTGAATGTGAAAGTATCTGCTGTGCATGAGAGCACTCAGATTCTTTCAATCCACAACACACACACAGCAATGATCGCCTATCTAACAAACAAGACTTCAGGCAGAGTGCTCATGTGCATTTAGTGACAGTGCATTTAGAACTCAAAGGTGTCAATGACATCACAAAAATGGCTGTTGGGTATTCGACCTCACCTTCCAGGATTGGGTTGGAATCCAGGACCTGTCTCTCGATCCACGAGTGCTGCCCGCTGACTGCAGCTAAGAACTGAAGGATGAGTTTGGTGGACTCGGTCTTTCCAGCGCCTGACTCACCACTGCAGGGGACATGGTGTGCTTGATTGGTCAAATGGGCTCACATGCAAACCATGTGACCTGATTTGGTCACATGCAAACCATGTGACCATTACTACATCTCGTTGGCTCAAATGCAGCACTTATGACTCCGCCCCCCACCTGATGATGACACACTGGTTGTGTTTGTTCCTCAGCATACGGTGCCAGGCATTGTCTGCAATGGCAAAGATGTGTGGCTCCTCGTCTCCAATCTTCTTGTCACGGTAGCGCTGGATGTGCTCCGCATCATAGATGGGCAGCTCCGTGTAGGGGTTCACGGCAACCAGGATGGAGCCCGTGTAGGTCTGCAAGTGTGTGTGTGTGGGGGGGTAGTTGAGTAGAGGTGGGGTACTTGTGGTGTGTGCTAATTGTTCTCTGGTGGAGTTGCTTCAATTTGCTACAATTCACATTATGCCATGCAGGCTACCTGCTGGTGTGCCTGTGAAGGAGTACACTCACATAGATCTTCTTGTTCCCGTACCTCTTGAGGAGGTTGTGCAGGATCCCTGCCTCATGCAAGTCACCCAGCTGAATCTGAAGGGTTGGCAGGGAGCACCTCAGTCACTGCTCCCCCCTCCTCCCTCCATACGCACACACACGCACACACACACAAGCAGATCTACTAACCATGTCCTCCACGCCCTCCACACTGGTGGGGTGCATCACTTTGACTCGCTTGGCGTTCTTCGAGTCCACCCAGTGCTCCCTCCCCTCGTCGTCCACCAGCTGCAGCTGGCCCGTGTCCGAGTACTGCACCACAGCGCCAACCGGTACCTCGAACTCGCCGCCCTTGGTGTTGTCCAGCCAGACATGCTCGCCCTGCAGGGACAGACGGACGGACGGACGGACGGAGGGAGGGAGGCGGACGGTTCGAGTATTGCTCGCCACGCCCCTCTCGTCGCCTCCCCTGCCCCTCACCTTGGACAAAATGACCATGGCGACCGCTTCTCAGAATAGGAATTCTGCAGACAAGAGGAGAGACACGACGCGAGTTACGTCCACACGCACAGTGAGCCGAACAGCGCCAACGGTGTAGAGCGACGCTACAACAAGGCTCCGCCCCAACCACCTCCAGTTGCTAAGCGGTGGAAACGCCCAACTGAGGGGAGTCGCCAGTTAACAGATGGCGACTTGGAAGTCACCCGAAGCAGAATATGTGCCGTCTTCGGCTACGACCTTGTAGGATGAACCCTCTCCTACCTCTGCTTCGCTGATCCAGTCAGGGAGGAGGATGCGGGGCCGCTTGCGACTTACAAACGATGCGACACTCCCACCCACTTGGGCCAGGCCACGCCCGCTTATCCACCCATAGCATCACGTGAGGCTCGTCCCCACTCCCATTCCCGTTCGGAAAAACAACGGGGCGAACTAGCTGGCCTACGCGGTGCCTCTCTGAGCCAAAATAGTTGCTTCAAATAACTGGTCCAACACGCACGCCAGACAAGCCACGCTCACACTGGTCCTTAAACACCGTCAGTCCATTACAAAATACATCACTCGCCTAAGTCTAAGCGTATACTCGATCTACCAGCAATATCTACAATATTCTGTTACTAACTTAATTGGTCCTCAGTCAGTTTCCCCACCAATCAGAGTTGCCTCCGCCATAACCTCCGCCTCCTTGGTTGCCATAGTAACCACCATGACCACCGGAGTAGCCTCCTCCACTGCCGTAGCCATAGCTCCGCCCACCTCCATACCCACCGCCTCCCCCTCGTCCATGCTGGCGATAGTCACGCCCACCAAACCCTCCTCCACCATACCTGTACAGAACAACAAATACAAACCAAATATATTCTATTTACACACACACACACACACACACACACACACACACACACACACACACACACACACACACACACACACACACACACACACACACACACACACACACACACACACACACACACACACACACACACACACACACACACACACACACACACACACACACACACACACACACACACACACACACACACACACACACACACACACACACACACACACACACACACACACACACACACACACACACACACACACACACACACACACACACACACACACACACACACACACACACACACACACACACACACACACACACACACACACACACACACACACACACACACACACACACACACACACACACACACACACACACACACCACACCTCTTCATCTGGGACTTGCTCTTCTGGTACATGCGGACTTCGGAGGTGAGTGAGTCCATCCAGCTGGGCACCTCCTGCTTGGAGTGGATGAGGATTTCCATCAGGTCCTTGCAAATGTTGCGGTTCTTGTCATTGAAGAAGGAGGTGGCTAACCCGAGGTTCCCCACGCGGCCCGTGCGCCCGATGCGGTGTACATACTCCTCGATGTCGCTGGGGAGGTCAAAGTTCACCACGTGCTTCACATTGGGGATGTCCAGACCTCGCGCCGCCACCTGCAGGGGCAGACAGGTGGTGCCACGCCCCTTAGTCACCTGACAGCCAGTGTCCCACCCCCTCTCCACAGTGGAACGATAAAGTGTGCCCGCTCAATGCAAGGTGTGTGCCCCTCCCTCCCCTCACCGCTCAACGCAAGGTGTGTGCCCCTCCCCTCACCGCTCAACACAAGGTGTATGCCCCTCCCCTCTCCCTCACCGCTCAATGCAAGGTGTGTGCTCCTCCCATCCCCCTCACCGCTCAACGCAAGGTGTGTGCCCCTCCCCTCCCCCTCACCGCTCAACGCAAGGTGTGTGCCCCTCCCCTCTCCCTCAACGCAAGGTGTGTGCCCCTCCCCTCCCCCTCACCGCTCAACGCAAGGTGTGTGCCCCTCCCCTCTCCCTCACCGCTCAACGCAAGGTGTGTGCCCCTCCCCTCTCCCTCACCGCTCAACGCAAGGTGTGTGCCTCTCTCTCCCCTTGTGTGTCCCTCCCACTTCACCGCTCATCACAAGGAGTGTGACCCTCCCCCTGTGCCCCACCCCCTCACCGCAGTCGCCACAAGGAAAGGAGTGAAGTGAGACTTGAAGGACTTAAGAGCGTCTTCACGTTCCTTCTGCGTGCGGTCGCCATGGATACTGGTGCAGCGGAAGCCCCCGTGGTACAAGAAGTTGTCCAGGGCATCAGCGCCTCGCTTGGTCTCCACGAAGATCAGAGTAAGTGCATCCTCCCCAGTCACGCTCAGCAGGTCCAGCAGACAGGACCGCTTGTCCTGCTCCTCCACCCACATGATCTTCTGCGTGATGTTCTCACTGGTGGACCCCACGCGGCCCACCGCCAAGAAGATGTAGTCGTGGAGGAAGTCACGGGCCAACATCTGCAGCATGGAGGGGTGCGGGGAGGGGTGGGGAGGTTGGATGTGACAGCATAATCTGTAGTAGTGCCAACAGATGTGGCAGAGGCTCATGCTACGGCATTAAACCAAACTGGGACGTTGCTGACCAATCACATAGCAAGGGGATGAATTACAGTGAGACGTTCCGACCTCAAGGGTCTTTGTCAGTCACAAAAACCTTCTTGTGGCTGACGTGAAAACGTTTCTGTGACTGACGAAGACCACGGAGGTCAAAACACCTCACTGCAATTTACCTCCTTGCTACGCGATTGCTCAACAGCTTCCCCATTTGGGAAGGTGGCTACAGGTTTCCCCATCAACCACCGCACCCCACCTGGATCTCCTTCGGGAAGGTGGCGGAGAACATGAGTGTCTGACGCTGGCCCGCCGGAGGCATGGTGTCCTGCTCCACGATGCGCCGAATCTGAGGCTCAAACCCCATGTCCAGCATTCGGTCAGCCTCATCCAGCACCAGGAACCTGGGGGGAGGGACGGGGGAGGGGCACCTCTCGGTCATGCAGGTGCATACCGCAAGAATAAACCCCAGAGAGTACACCCCCAACTGATTAGCTCTGGTCCCACCCACTGGTGTGAACCCTACCTGATGAAGTCCATCCCCACTCTCCCCCTCTCCATCATGTCCACAAGCCGGCCGGGTGTGGCCACCAGGAGGTGGCACCCTCGCTCCAGGTCACGCATCTGAGCGCCCGTGTCGGCCCCACCGTACACCACACAGGGTCGCACGTGGGAGCGGTAGGAGAACTTCCTGGCCTCGTCGTAGATCTGCGAGGCCAGTTCACGAGTGGGCGCCAGGACCAGGCTCACTGGGAACTGCTTGTGACGGTACTGCAGGTGAGCCTGTGGGGAGGGGAGGAGGGGAGGAGGGGGAGGTGGGGAGGTGGGGAGGGGGAGGTGGGGAGGGGGGGGAGGGGAGGAGGGGGAGGTGGGGAGGTGAGGAGGGGGAGGTGGGGAGGTGAGGAGGGGGAGATGGGGAGGGGAGGAGGGGGAAGGAGTAGACAGGGGAGAAGGGAGAGGGTGCGGTGCAATGTGCTCACTCATCTCCGCTAAGCACGCAACTTCAGCGGGCGCCCTCAGAAACAGCCTCTAAGTGTCAGCACACGCACTCACCAGAGTGCAGTGGTCAGGTTTCTCACTGGGTAATCGTCCCAGGGCACCCCACCCACCCACCCCACCCCCTGGCCATACCCCCACCCAGCTCACCGGCACGTCTGGGGGTCCAGTGTGGAACATGTTGCTGAGTATGGGCAGGAGGAAGGCAGCCGTCTTGCCTGAGCCGGTCTGGGCACAGGCCATGAGGTCCCTCTTCTTGAGAATGATTGGTAAGGAGTACTTCTGGACCGGAGTGGGGCGCTCGTAGCTGGATAGCTGGAGTGGGAATTGGGACAGGAGTGGGAATTGGGACAGGAATGGGACTGTGGACAGACATGAGCCCAGAGTTGGGTACTGGTCCATTTATTTACCTCAATGTTGTTCCTGATCACAGGTCCAAACTCCACATCATCAAACTGGAATGGAAATGAAATCACTCAAATACAACTGTCTTGCTCCAGTAATAGAGAGTGGACTTGCCAGTTCGATGGGCTTTGGGATGTCATTGCCTGAAGGGTCTACAGGAATGTCTTCGTACTTGTCAAAGTTGATGCCAGTGTTGGGGCCACTGAACAGCTCTCTGGGGAAGGAGAGGGGCGAAGGAGGGCTGAATGACACGAGAAGGAGAAGGCACAGTGTTACTCACTTCTCCAGCCTGTCGCTGGGCGGCAACAACACGTTCCAGTCCACACTGCGGGATGGTCTTGCTTCGCCGTCCTCCCTCCTCTCTCCGCCCCATCGGGGGTAACCCCCCCTTTTGCCGTAGCCCTCACTGTGTCTCTGCTCATAGTCTACATCACGTCCCCTGCCACCTCCATCACGCCACCCCCAGCCGCCTGTGTCCTGACTACTGCGCCTCCCTCCGTAGCCACCTCCCCCATACCTCTCCTTCTGGTCTACAGCAGTCACCATGCGCACAGAGACCACATGAGGTAACAATGCGCTCATGACATGCCCCTCTCCCACCCCACTCCTCCCACAGCACTCACAACACACCCCTCTCCCAGCTCACTCCTCCCACAGCACTCACAACACGCCCCTCTTCCACCCCACTCCTCCCACGGCACTCACGACACACCCCTCTCCCACCCCACTCCTCCCACAGCACTCACAACACACCCCTCTCCCAGCTCACTCCTCCCACAACACTCACGACACACCCCTCTCCCAGCTCACTCCTCCCACAGCACTCACGACACGCCCCTCTCCCACCCCACTCCTCCCACAGCACTCACGACACGCCCCTCTCCCACCCCACTCCTCCCACAGCACTCACGACACGCCCCTCTCCCACCCCACTCCTCCCACAGCACTCACGACACGCCCCTCTCCCACCCCACTCCTCCCACAGCACTCACGACACGCCCCTCTCCCACCCCACTCCTCCCACAGCACTCACGACATGCCCCTCTCCCACCCCACTCCTCCCATGGCACTGACGACACGCACCTCCCCAGCTCACTCCTCCCACGGCACTGACGACACGCCCCTCTTCCACCCCACTCCTCCCACAGCACTCACGACATGCCCCTCTCCCACCCCACTCCTCCCACGGCACTGACGACATGCCCCTCTCCCACCCCACTCCTCCCACGGCACTGACGACACGCACCTCTCCCACCCCACTCCTCCCCCAGCACTCACCATAGGACCTCCACTGGCCGTGGCTCCTCCCCCCTCCATCCTGCCGCTCAAAATCGTCCCTTCTCTGGTAATCGCTTGACTTCTTCCTCAGGTGGGGCGGAACGTACGCTACAGGAAAAAAGTGAACTGCACACACTCGACGGCGGACAACCATCTCCCGCCCCCAACATGCACCCGTAGCTACACCCCACCAGAGACTGGAGCCGCGACTCACCAGCCTTTGGCTCGCCTCTGCGGTCCGGGGGACCACCACTGGAGTTCAAGTCTAGATCAGCTACCTGTGTGCGCGGAAAACGGACAAGAGTGACTAGCTGGCCACTCAACGCCCAACCTCGCCAGGGGCCCGGGTCTAGCTCTGTAGGTCTTCACCTGCTGGTCTAGACTCTGTTCTCCATACTTGGGGAAATCTCTACTCATCACTCAGTAAGGAAACACAGCTCAAAGTAATTCTCCTGAGTCACGATAATTATAGCTTCCTTTGGTGGTACACGTGGAATGTCCTATGATTGCAGGGATCTCCTTTCGTGCATCAGGGGGCGGAGACTGAAGTAGTGCGCGCGAGTTAATCACGTGCGTTTAAATGCAGTCTAGCTATACACACCCGGCAGGGGCGGATACATACTCACACTGCACCAGTTGTAGTAGGAGCTTGTGCGTGTGATATGTGCAATGTGATGTGGCAGATAGGCTGTGCCTTGGACAAGTGCAGGCGTCAGGCCAACTGAATCAGGTTGTATGTGCCTACGGATTGAGGAAACTGGTTTGCATGTGTTGAAAGATTGTGATGTGTGTGCATGTGTTTGCTACTGGACAGCATTCTACATAAGCTCAACTGGCACCCACTGTGCTTGGCTTGCAGCTGCACACAAACACCCGCCAAGTGTCAGTAGAACCAGGCAGAAACATGCCAAGTGTCATGGCAAGCAATGACATCGACACAGAATCACTTATCATTACTTCGCTGTCTGACAAACGATTCCACCAACTTCAACAAGACAATTACAAAGCCGATGGTTCTTGTGATTATTAATATAATTCGAGTCATGCACCTAGTCGGCTGATTGTGAGAAATGTATATACATATGAAAAGATGTCTTCTGGGTCAGGTCGGTGTGTCATGAGGATGCAGTGACCTTCAGTGCATCTGCACGCACATCTTCTAGCGGAGCTATGGTTGCCACCTTACAGAACACCCTGGTGCAAGAGAAGAGAAGAGAGAGCGACACATTGATTCGCCAGCGGCACCAGGCTCACAGACAACGAGGCACAAGTCCCATTCCCAGTGTGCGCATGCACATTGGGGCTCACATGTGGGAGTACTTTGTCCTGACTGTGTTCTGGGACTCCCAGGGCTCCTTTAGCATGGCATTAAGAGACTCTGCCAGCGGAATCAGGTCCTCAACCTTGCACCCAGTGTAGTGCCGAAGGGCAGCAGTCTGCAGGAGGGAGAGAGGGGGGTGGGTGAGTGTGTGACATACTTCAACTCAGACGGGCAGCACTGCTCACCCATCCTCCCAGGTTCTTCATCCTCAGTGCGAGGTACATGGCGGCTGCCGCCAGCAGCGAGGCTTTGACAGGGACAAACTTGTACACTTGCAAGCTAGACTCACAGATGTAGCGCGCAAGGGTGAGTGTGTCAAAAGAAGCATTGGCCACCTGGAGAGGAAGGGGCAAGCAAAGAACACATCTATGCACACAGTCTGGTGTCTGGCTTACCAAATGTACTAACATGGTATTGAAATACATACATCTATCCACAATAGGCAGCAAGTTAGATGAAATTGGATCCGTGCATTTATGTCCACCTGCTTGCTTGAAACCTAAACCTTACCCTCAGGCAGTCCCACCCTCATACCACCCTCACAACTCCTACTGGCTTGCCAAGAGGAACCTTACCCTCAGGCAGTCCCACCCTCATAACTCCTACTGGCTTGCCAAGAGGATTCACCTTCGCATATCGTCTCAGAAACTGGTAGGCGACTGGGATGTTGATGTCATACTGAAGGGTAGCCAGGACGTCTGCCTCCATGTCCCGCACCTCCTTTGGCGTGTAGGCATCGTCACACAGGTAGACAAAGTCGTCCACCAATGGAGGACTCAGCTCCTACACCAACAGACAATGGAGGCATAGAACTCTAACCCACATCGCAGTCATAAGCTCTCCACCACCACCCAAACCAATCCCTCCCCGTTCTCCACACACCTCAAACTTTGAGGCCAGGAGCATGGCAGCAGCGCCAACCAACTGAAGGTACTCTTTCCGCACAACCTTCTGAGCCAGGTAGTGGTCAGCCAGTTTGACAGTGAGGTACAGGGTCTCGTGGTAGAGCTCAAAGTTTTCCTGCAGTTCCACCAACCAGTCCACCAGGATGGTCCGCATCACTGGAGAGATGTACTTCTGGTGGGCAAGGATGTCACTGCCCAGCAAGAACTGGTCCTGCGAGAGCCAGAGTGGCAGTAAGGGCAGTTTTAACTACAGCTCCACTTCCAGTGCACTCAGTCCCATTCCTAATTTACCCCAGCCTATATTATATACAGTGGAACCTCCCCAAACAAGGACACTCTGAAGGACAGCCAGCTGGGTCCCAATGGTGTCCTCTATAGTGAGGTTCCACTGAATTAAGCACATTTCAACTACAGTTCCACTTCCAGTTCATTCAGTCTCATTCCCAATTTCACCCAGCCTATAAACTCCCAGTTGGACTCCTCCCCACCCGCACCTCTCTCCGTTTCATGTACTGACAGATGTCTTCAGCATACACCGCGGCATACAAAGGATTATTAGCCTCTGCAGCATCGATGTCTACCCACTCTTGCTTAGGCCCCGCCTCCTCGGGGACTGTTGCTAGGGACAGACTGGTGTCATGGAGACAGGCAGCCTGGAGGCTCTCTTGAAGCGGAGTGATCCCTTCAGACACCTGGGGCCTGCACAACACAACACAGTCAACAGGACAGACATGACACGACAGCTACACAAAACACCCATCACGCCTTGTGCTGTGACAACAGCTGGAGCCACAGCTGTCAGTCACTCACAACATCAACCAACCTCTCTCAACACACTAGTGGTTTGTCACCTCCAGGTGATACCCATCAGCCATGCATACCCATGCATAGACATACACACCTTGGATGCGACTCAGTCCTCCCTCCGCTCATGGAGCGTGTGACAGGCCTGTGCCCTCCCTTCACATCGCCCTCCAACGCACAAGCTGAGGGCACACTGCTGGTGGTCTCCTTCCTCACATCACAAGGCTGCACCTTCCCCAGTGGCACGATCCCCTGCACTCTCTACCGGTCAGAGAAAACAGGAGCAGCTACACGCCAGCGTGTGCAAGGAAGCGATCAACCTTCCAAAGGATTGCACTCACCGCTTTCTTCCCCGCTCCCTCATCTCTCACTGTACCAGCAGGCTCCCTGTTGGTGAGGTCCCCTAGAGCGGTGCGCTTGGCCTTAGGCGCGCCACGTGGTGGACTTGGGCACACGTAGCGCTTCTGTCCCAGCGCCGTGCTCTGTAGCGGAGGAGGAAGGAGACACGAGCCACATCGCCAGCGTCTGTGACATGGCGGGCTTTAATCCCGTCCGCCTCTCACCTTTGCTCCGTTCCTGCTCTCTAAGACAGCCGCACTAGAACTCCGCGTGACACGACCCATTGTGAGCTAGAGACGACAATCACACTTGGAGATCAGTCGAATCACTTCAATCAAGTCCTGCAGAGAGGAAGCGGTGCATGAGTATTGAAAGCTCTGTTACCTTCAAGACCAGGCAAGCAGGATATCTCCTTGAAGAACTCGCATGAAGACGAGCACACTCACTCAAGATCTGAGCTACTTTGATGCAAAAGCGGATCAAAGCGTAGATTTATACGAAATCGAGGATCAAAGCTCCTTCTGAAGGACTTTGCACGACTTGAATTATGGCGCACAAACGTTCGAATTTCATTGGACAGGACCGAATTCGAACGCGTGCACGTCACGCGCAAAACAGCTGTGACGCAATTACACAAAACATCCGTGATTCTGCCATAAACACATGATACACATTAACATTATAGCGCAGAGCTGCTCAAAACAGAATGGTAGTGCAATACAAATGCAGTGACAGACTATCTGAGGTGTCACAGAGAAAGGGC
Organism: Aplysina aerophoba; assembly: GCA_949841015.1. Classification (NCBI taxonomy): domain Eukaryota; kingdom Metazoa; phylum Porifera; class Demospongiae; order Verongiida; family Aplysinidae; genus Aplysina; species Aplysina aerophoba. Next base: position 5,842,889 of record OX465048.1, on the reverse strand, counting down.
AAGGTACAGAGGCGTGTTTGGTGTGGCATCAAAGACAAAGCATGCATGGTCACTGTTGGGCGTGCCAGAGGAGCAGACACGTCCTGGCTAGCTTGTTGAGGCTATCGGCTGCAGGTGACCAGCAGGGACCCAGCCCTCCATGAGCTGCTCGTCATAGTCGGAGGCCCTCACCCACCACCAGCCGTACTGGTTGACGCCCACCACCTCAACCTGCTGGCCTTCCACCAAGCCAATGTCGTTCTGAGCCGCTCCCGAGTCGTAGCTGCTGATGGCCACATAGTCCTTGACAGCCCCCGGTGCCTGCACAGGGCATCACCGTCACCGTTACACTTACAGTGCACCCAAAGGAACTCAGCACCCACACCCCACCATGCCCCACGCCGCCCCATTGCTCACCAGCGTCTCATACATGTTGTCCTCCACATTGGCCATGTCCTCATCCGTGTCAAAGCTGTTGGCGCTATGGCTCCTCAACATCTGACAGGATGCACGTGGAGGAGAGGAAACCAGTCACAGTTGGCAGGTCACATGAAAGTCACATGACACTCACATGGCGGTCACCAACGACCGGTTCCTGTTCCTCTCCAGGTGAAGTCGGCAGAGCCCCATTCCCACTGAAGTTTGGAATGGGAGGTGGGGACTTTTTCTTCTTCTTGCGAATGCTTGCCCTGAGCTTCCCACTGAAGGACATGAAAGCAGTGTGAACTATGGTCTCCTTGACATTTATACCCATGCATGTGTTAGTTAGTACTGTTGCTATGCGGTGCACTATAGCTGCTGTGCTCACTCAATCTTCTCAATGGAAAGTCCGCTCTGGGTGTCCCCGGCTGGCTGGTGTACCTTAGGGTTGCTCCGGGATGCCAGGTCTGATGTACACGGCACAGAAGGGGAGACTCTTGTGCACCACCAGTACATGCAAGTGTGTGAATACGCACACACTCTAGCACCCGACCGTCACTCACTCTTTGCCTGCGAGAGCTGCTCCTGTAAGAGACGACTAACTTCCGCCGTCCAAGTGGTCTTGATGTCCAGTGATGTTGCCTAGGAGACAGGTCCGTGATTGGTCAAACCACACAATGACGTCATACCCGACAGCTAGTACAATCCTGTCACCTCGTAGCTACCCACCCCTCTGCAAGTGCTGCCGAGCTACACCAATTCACACGGCAGCATCATCTCTCCATGCATAGCAAGCGTACCTCACCTCCAACAAGGCACTCGTCACGTACCCCCCCCCGCACACACATACTCCATGCCACCCACTCCACCTTGCCAACAGTCACAGCACAGTGCCCTGCCCCTCACCACTAGCTTGAACGACTTGTTCTGGCTGTGCAGTGTGAGATGAAACTCCAGCGGCTGTCCATCCACCATGTCACGGAGGCTGAGGTCACTCATCTATGCACACACACAGCAGGCAGAGGTGAAGCATGCAGCACCTTCTGTCACACCCACCACTTCGGTCCCGCCCCTCGCACCGGGATGTGGGCCTTGTAGAGATAGGCCTCCTTTTGGGCCCTCCTCCCCTCCTGACTGACCCGCCTCCCATCCTGCTGGCTGCTGGCAACCTCCTGCAGCTTGCTGAGAACCACGACCTTCTCAAAGAGGAACACGTGCCGTCGTGAGGTCCGTGGGAAGAGACGTCCCTGTTTGGACAGCTCTGCCACTTGGAACACATCCTGCATTGGATCAGAAACAATTTCATCACAGTCTGACACTGTCGACCAGTAGTGACAAATGACATGACAGTCTGACACTGTCCACCAGTAGTGACAAATGACATGACAGTCTGACACTCTCCACCAGTAGTGACAAATGACATGACAGTCTGTCACTGTCGACCAGTAGTGACAAGTGACATAAGTCTGTCACTGTCCACCAGCAGTGACAAATGCCACACAGAGGGAGCCCCACCTGTATGAGGAGCCGACCCTGGTCCACCAGACTCCCAGGGAACCCCCTTAGCCCAATCACTTTCATCGAGTTGTTGAGGTAGCGCAAAATGTTCAGCATGCGCTCCAGGGCAAGCTGGAGAGGAGGCAGGTTGGCATGGCAACAGGACACCCCTGGTATACCCTTACATGCATGCCCACACGTACCACCTGGCTGTCACGGGCAGCGTCCAGGTCTCCGTCTGAGGTGTGTTTGATGAGGTCTTTGAGGAGGAGCTGGTACTTGGTGATGCGCTGGACGGGCTTGAGCAGGTAGGATGCCAGCGGGAGCTGATGCCCTAGGGAGGTCTGGATCTCCTGGGGGAGGGGGAGGGGAGGGGCTCTACTTGTTCTTACGTGCACACACACACACACACACACACACACACACACACACACACACACACACACACACACACACACACACACACACACACACACACACACACACACACACACACACCACACCACACTAGCATAGTGTTCTACCCCCATCAAGGTGCTTACACCACAGCCAACTGTTTTAGGCCCTCTGCACAGTCAGCTGGGCAGAGGGGCTAGCGCACCGGACTACCACCACCCACTTACATGGAGGAACATCTGCTCCACCCCACGCATCTCCTGCAGGACCTCCTCTGAATTGGGACGGTTCTTGCAGTAGTCCTCATACAGCTCAAAGCCCTCCCCCTGCAAGCAGCATGACCAGTGACACAGAACATCAGCCTCTCTCCCTCCCTCCCTCCCCCCACCCATCCCCTCCCCCCACCCATCCCCTCCCTCCTCCTCCCTCCCTCGCCCCCCTCACATGCTCCAAGAAGGCTGCCCCTACTTGAGCTGGGTCGTCAGCATGTCTCTTCAGCTCTGTAAGGAAGGTCCTATGAATGCACAGACACACAGACACACAGACACACTCAGCACAGCAGCCCCCAGAGTGAGGCAAGCCAGCAGTCCAAGCCAGCAGTCCACTCCCACTCACTGATCGTGAAACTTGTATATCCGGTAAAGGTTACCAAAGATGACTTGACGCTTCCCTCGTAACCTCACGGGGACTCGGTTGTTCTCAGGAGCCATCTCCTCGTAGTAGCCCTTCACACATGTGGCAGTCATGTGACAGTCATGTGACCAGTATGTGATTGCATGACTACATGACACCTCACCTGGATGACAGCCTTAAGGTCTCTAATGTAGTCTGTTTCCGTGGCAACCAGTTCATCATAAACAAACCGTCTGGCACGTGCGGCCTGGTCCACCATTACCCCCACGCACAGTCCGTCTTGCTGCTCTTCACTGCGGACACTGGAGGAGTCCTGCAGGGAGGGAGAGACGGTTGGTCACTGAGGGAGAGGGGAGGGGAGGGGGAGGGGGAAGGGAGGGGAGGGGGAGGGGGAGGGGTTGGTTGCTGACAGCTATAACGCAGGCCATCAAGATGTGAGACAAATATGTTTGAAGTCAACTTCTGACACTGTGTGTGGTGTGACATTGTTGTAATGTGACACTAGAGAGCTTTAGATCAGCGTTTACGTTGAACGTTGACGTCATAAATCATCACGTGACACCCTCCGCGGGTAACGTACACGGTTAAATCTTAATGCATAATACGCCTGGAACCATGTTTCATCATAAGCGTATTCCGATGGGTTCTTTTTTAGTCCAGAGGTTTCTTTTCAACGTTTCCATGAATTTCCAGATTTAGTTTGATATCTTTAGTGTCCGAATACAAAGGTTAGAGTTTCCAAGCCATCTTCTTCGCTGCAGGACGAATCTGAATGGCTGTTGTGGTCATACAACGGCAGTTTAGCCTCGATCTTAACCATCCAGATCACTCGAATCACTTCTAAAATATTGGGCATCACTGTCAAGAGCGGAGAGACAGCAGCTACCCAAATCTATGAAACAAACTTCTCTGAAACGCCATTTCGTCAAACATTTCGCTGATCTAAAATTCACTACTGTCTCTCAGGTGAACATTGATGTCATACCTCGGGTCACATGACCATTTAATGTTCAGCGTAAACGCTGATGTAAAACTCTGTACTGTGCGTGGTGTGACACTGTGTGTGGTGTGACACTGTGTGTGGTGTGACACTGTTCGTAGTGTGACACTGTGTGTGGTGTGACACTGTGCGTGGTGTGACACTGTTCGTAGTGTGACACTGTGTGTGGTGTGACACTGTTCGTAGTGTGACACTGTGTGTGGTGTGACACTGTGTGTGGTGTGACACTGTTCGTAGTGTGACACTGTGTGTGGTGTGACACTGTGCGTGGTGTGACACTGTTCGTAGTGTGACACTGTGTGTGGTGTGACACTGTTCGTAGTGTGACACTGTGCGTGGTGTGACACTGTGCGTAGTGTGACACTGTGCGTAGTGTGACAATACACAGCCTGTCAGGGCAGCTAGACCCTCCCCTCTCCACTCACCAGACTGTCAGGGCGGCTAGACCCTCCCCTCCCTACTCACCAGCCTGTCAGGGTGGCTAGACCCTCCCCTCCCTACTCACCAGACTGTCAGGGCGGCTAGACCCTACCCTCTCCACTCACGAGACTGTCAGGGTGGCTAGACCCTCCCCTCTCCACTCACCAGACTGTCAGGGCGGCTAGACCCTCCCCTATCCACTCACCAGACTGTCAGGGTGGCTAGACCCTTCCCTCCCCACTCACCAGACTGTCAGGGCAGCTAGACCCTCCCCTCTCCACTCACCAGCCTGTCAGGGCGGCTAGACCCTCCCCTCTCCACTCATCAGCCTGTCAGGGCGGCTAGACCCTCCCCTCCCTACTCACCAGACTGTCAGGGCGGCTAGACCCTCCCCTCTCCACTCATCAGCCTGTCAGGGCAGCTAGACCCTCCCCTCCCTACTCCCCAGACTGTCAGGGCGGCTAGACCCTCCCCTCCCTACTCAACAGACTGTCAGGGCAGCTAGACCCTCCCCTCTCTACTCACCAGACTGTCAGGGCGGCTAGACCCTCCCCTCCCCACTCACCAGACTGTCAGGGCTGGAGAAGGGTGGGTGGGCACTGGTTTCCGTGGGAGACATGGGGGGTGGAGGAGGAGTGGGTGGAGGAGGGGGTGCTTGGAAGGACATTGCCAGTGCCTTTAACAACTCTGTCCTTTTAGACTCTAGTTTCTCTTTGTACTATGTGGGGGGAGGGGAGAGGGAGAGAGGGAGGGAGAGAGAAGAAGGGGAAGGAGGGGAGAGAAGGGGAGGGGAGGGGAGCTATTACAGTGCCAACTGTAGGTGAGAGAGGCTGCCCAGCTGGCAAGTTAAAGTGGAATTCACTGCTGCTGCCTCCATGGCAGTGAGAGGTGCGTACCACATGTCTGTTGACCATGTCAGCCCACCTTGTGACACTTGCTGACGAGACGGTTACCATTCTTCTTCAAGGTCTTGTCTGGAATGTGCTTGGCAATCTTCTTCAGTGAGCTGACGCTGGCCTCAGGGTAGCTCTCCAGCTGGACGTCCACACTGCCAATGGCCACCGAGACGGCCTCCGTGGAGGTGTCCTGGAGGAGGTCTTCGGAGAGACAGTCAGACGCAGCGGCCCACCACTTTTCACACTGGGCGAGAGGGAAGAGGGAGAGGGTTATTCCTAATGCAAAAGGCTTCACCAGCAACCTTACACAGAGATAGTAAAAGCCCCACTCTGCCCTCTGCAGACACACCTCCTGAGCGCCGATGTGGTAGTTGACACACTGAATACACAGGTCTCTCTTCTGCTGGCACTTCTTCATGACGCCCTGATACTGGTGGGCAAGGCCTCTAAGCTTGGCCTCCACCATCTCAGCTGACTCCTGCAGATACACAGTTCAACATTGAGTCTCTACAATATCTTTAACATAGTTGCCTTAAACTGGGAATGGGAATGGATCGACCTAAAAATGGGAACATGCTGGTGTGGGGGTGGGTCTTGCCTGTAGGTAGGGGTTGTCCAACACCTCAGCGGAGCCTGGGATGGTGAGGGGCTCTCTCAACTGCTTCCCTTCGTCCTGTAGCCTACGCAGGTTGTCGTCTATGGTCTGGACAGAGGGGGAGGTGGGAGGGGAGAGGGAGGAGAGGATAGGAGTGGGAGGGAGGAGACAGGGAGGAGTGGTGAGTCAGCCACAGCTCTAAGCACAAGTGATTTGGGTTGCCCAGCAGAGCAGAGGCACGTCCACTCCAAAGCACCACTACAGTGACAAGGTGTGCAGTGTGACTGTCACTGCCCCAATATGAATGTGCCTTAGAGTGTCAAGGCATGTCACTGTCAACAGTGACAAGCCGTGTCACTGTCAACAGTGAAAAGCCGTGTGACTGCCCCAAGGTTTGTCCTCCCCACCTGCTTGAGTTTGGTGACAAAGGCCTCGTGCTTCTGTCCATGGTCCAGAGCTGACTGCAAGTCAGTGGGGAGCTGAGGGTCCGGTGAGGAGAGGTCCGAGAGGTGGCCCTCCAGCAGCGACTTGGTCTGCAGTCACGGCAGTGGAGGGCAGGGGGTGACAGCACCACACATGCACACACATTTGTTTATGCTCTAGTGCATACACGACAGACACACTCAAACACATGCAACAGCACACATGTACGTACACATGCACACTTGCATTGGAACACCATTCGCAGTACAGTACACAGGCTTCTTCAAACTATGTCACTTCTGTATCATGAATATATTTTGTATGGTCCCACCTTTTCCACTGATCGCAGGAAATACCCCAGGTAGACCTTGTGGTCCAGCACTGCTTTGTGGTGGACCCAAAACACACTGAACTTGCCCTCCTCTTCATCCAAATTTGCCACAAACGTCTTTAACTGTGTCACCATGGAAACATGCTGCTGTGTTGTTGCCATGGTAGCAGAAACAACATCTCCTCGCTCCAAGTAGCTGCAAATAAAAAGGATATGACCATAGGGTCAAAGTGGGGAAGATGGGGTGGTGGGTGGGGCATTGCATTCAGACATAAGGATGCTTGAATGTCAATACAATGCATGCATGCATGGAATGAGGACTGTAAGACCAGACGTGTGCCACTGGTGAGTGATGCCTAATAGGGTTAGTGCCTGCGAGTGAAGAGGAGGAAGGTGAAGTCCTGAATGCCCTGATTTCCTTGGCTCCACAGAGAGCAATGAATGGAGCAAAGGGCTCTTCACCGCACACCACATCATTGTATATACACACACACTCAGACATTACATCATCTCACACACATGCATGTACACTCACACACACATGCACACACACACACACATGCACACACACACATACACACACACACACACACACACACACACACACACACACACACACATGTACACACACACACACACACACACACACACACACACACACACACACACACACACACACACACACACACACACACACACACACACACACACACACACACACACACACACATATGTACACTCACACAGAGCTGTACACACATACCAAAGAAATTTCTTGACAATATCTCTTGTTTCGTTGATTTCATTGATGATGGCCTCCTTCTGGTTGAGGTGCTGCAGCAGGAGCTGCTCCACGTCGTCATAGCAATGCACCTCCAGCCGCTCCTTGAGAGGGGAGATGGAGCGCTTGACCTGAGCCATCGTCTGGTCAAAGTAGAACAGCATGCGCTCCTCGGCCTACAGGGGAGGGGAGGGGCAAGGGAGGGGGAGGGGGAGAGGGAGGGGAGAGGCAGGGGGAGGGGCAAGGGAGGGGGAGGGGGAGAGGGAGGGGAGAGGCAGGGGGAGGGGCAAGGGAGGGGAGAGGCAGGGGGAGGGGCAAGGGAGGGGGAGGGGGAGAGGGAGGGGAGAGGCAGGGGGAGGGGCAAGGGAGGGGAGAGGCAGGGGAGGGGCAAGGGAGGGGGAGGGGGAGAGGCAGGGGAGGGGCAAGGGAGGGGGAGGGGAGTGTGTGCATGTGACTGTACAGCGAGCGGGGTGAGGGTGGGTTAGAACCCCGCCCACTGATGGACATTGCTGGACACCAACCCCGCCCCTCACCAGCTTGTGGAGTAGCCACTGGCGGTGGTCATACTCCAGGCGTCCCCCGCACTCCACGGGGAGGTCGAGGGGGCGGAGGTGCCGAGTCACACCCGTCTGGTCATACGTGTACACCAACTGGAGGGGCGGGGCAGGGCAGGGTGGAAGGGACGTGAGAAGAAAGAATGAAACGTGTATCGTGTCATATTACATTACAAGACAGCACAAGACACACGAGACCACGTACACCACCAGTGCACCTGCAGAGCCACTCACATGTAACTGGGCAGCAACTGACTCTGACACCACTGTCTTCTTGAAGCCAAACAGACCAGTAGCTACCATGAGGTGGACCTCTCGGACAGGGATAGGGAAAGATGACTGGGCAGAGGGGGAGGGGCAGGGGGGAGGGGGAAGAGCAGAGGGGGAGGGGCAAGGGGAGGGGGAGCAGTCATGTCAACAAGAGGGAGCACACACAAGGACCACTCCTCACCCCTCCCCTCCCCTCTCTCCCCTCCCCTCCCCTCCTCACCCTCCCCTCCCCACCCTCCCCTCTCTCCCCTCCCCACCCTTCACTTACTGCTATGCGCTCCAGGAGTTGCCTTGAGACATTAGTTTGGACATTCCGACCATTGATCACTATGGTAACGCCACTCTTAGCAACATTGAGCCTGCAACATAGCAAGGTACACTGAAGGACACACAGACAGACAGACAGACAGACAGGCAGACAGACAGACAGACAGACAGACAGACAGACAGAGACAGACAGACAGACAGACGTACACGGCATATAGCCACTCACGGCAGCTGACTAAGCAAATAGTCAATGGTCCCTTGGTAGCCCTCAAAGCCGCCTTTCATCTCCAGCCACTTCATCCCAATGCTGGGGAAATAGATCAAGTATTGGTCACTGTCGTAGCTTGCTAGGGGAGGAGAGGGGAGGGGAGGAGAAGGGAGGGGAGGAGAGGAGAGGGGAGGGGAGGAGAGGAGACGGGAAGGGGAGAGCAAGTGTAACCCCAGTAGGGACTGACACTACCCCATACAAGGCTGACGAGGGCAGTTTTACACTGAGGGGGCAGTAACAGTTAATACATGGGGGAGGACCCTGGTAATCAGTGTAATTATACACCTGCATAGGGTCACTGCCACTACTCTAGCAGTGGATGGTGTCACAGTGTGGCCAAGCACCCAGCAGTGGATGGTGTCACAGTGTGGCCAAGCACCCAGCAGTGGATGGTGTCACAGTGTGGCCAAGCACCCAGCAGTGGATGGTGTCACAGTGTGGTATGGCTGATGGAGCTAGTGAGAGCGAGTGGGATGGATGTAGCTATGCAAATTGTGGCAGTACGACTGTGACCATAACTACTTTGCATGTTTGGTTTGGACAAGGTTCATCAGACAGCTGACATGCAGGGGGTGGGGTCACCAGGGTAGGAGACACCCACTTGTAAGGGGGTGGGGTCATCAGGGCAGATGACACACCCACCCACAAGGGGGTGGGGTCGTCTGGGCAGCAGACAGACAGTGCATTAAGCTGAGTGAGGAGACCTCACCAGGTGTGGACCACAGGCTGGTGGCCACGCATGACTGACTGATGAGATGCAGGCGATGCACCACATGTCTCACACACAGTCAACACACAGCCATGATGTCACTACACAGGCCCAGCACATCCCAGCACACCTCCAACTGTGGGAGGGGTGTGTGTACACACGGGCAGTGAAGGTCTGTCATGTATGGCCACTCACTGCCACTGTGTACCCACCGCCCACCGCCCACCTCACTTGTAGCACTGTACACAGGTGGACACGGTAGTCGTGCAGAGCAAGATTAACACTAGGAGAGGCTGTGTGTGTGTGTGTGTGTGTGTGTGTGTGTGTGTGTGTGTGTGTGTGTGTGTGTGTGTGTGTGTGTGTGTGTGTGTGTGTGTGTGTGTGTGTGTGTGTGTGTGCATGTGTGCATGTGTGTGTGTGTGAGTGTGTGTGTGCATGTGTGAGTGTGTGCATGTGTGTGCATGTGTGAGTGAGCATGTGAGCATGTGTGTGTGTGCATGTGTGTGCATGTGTGTGTGTGTGTGTGTGCATGTGTGTGTGTTTGTGTGATGATGTGTGTGGATAGCTAGGTCTAATGTGCATAAAATAGGGTAGCTGTGGAGTTGTACTAGTGTGTGTTAGTGTGAGTGAGTAGGTGTTGGTGAGTTAGTGTAGGTGTGTTGGTGTGTGTGGATAGTGCAACATATGCACACACATACACACACACACACACACGTCACGGAAATGCAGCTGCAACATGAGCCGTCTGGTCCATTATCTGACCACAGGTCGAACACACTTAATGAGGCACTTAGTAACTAAACCTCGCCGCCAACAGGCACACCATTTGCAGGACACAAGCTTGGACAGAGACTAGACACATCGAAGCGCACACATCAAAGACCGCCGAAGGCACCAATCAGCGCACCCCGCTCCCCGGCCCCCAACACAGCAGCAGGGGGTTCCACTCCGCACTCACCGGGCAAGAACGCAATCTGCCGTTCCAAGACGTCTTGTGCCTGCGCCGCAAAGAGCCGATCTGCGTTGGGGGGAGTGGAAAGAGAGACAGTAGGGTGGGTGAAGTGCTCTAGAAACGCCGCCCCTTCCGGATCTTTTGGGTTTAGTGAGGAAGAGGCCGTGCTGGCAGCCATGGCTCGTCGCCGCGTCCGTTAGGTCAACAGCCGAGAGTCTGACGTCCTTAATACTACGGACCGGGGGCGCCACTCCCCCAACACGGCTCACTGTTGCACTGTGCGGTCTGTACCGCCGTCCGGATACGAGCGAGCGAAGCCGTACCTGCGCGCACTGTAATTGGTATATAGTACCCTGTTGTTATCGCAGCCTCCAAACGACACGGATTGCACCCCACGCATCTGCAGCAGACAGCCCCTCTCCCTCTAGCTCACGAACACCGCACCTCCCATCTTCTCCATCTCGTCCTTGTCCAGCGGAGGACTGGCCATGGGATCGAAGTCTTCCGAAACGAAGGTTTCCGATCTCTCTGCCATTTCGCCTCCCGCAATCGGCACTGGCTGACGTGAGGTGGACAAAGGGCGTTTACGATCGCTCTCTCATTCCAAGACCTGGTGTACACCGTACACCTCCTGCAGAGGGAGAAACTCGCGAGTAGCTAAATTAGGTCACGTGGATTGCTTCATTGCTATAAAATGGCCGAAAAATTAGAAGTGTTCGTGTTAGAGCCGTATGAAGTGGACTGGTTTGCGTTCTCCCTCTGGCTCGAGGGCTGCAGCGAAGAGGTCGCGACCGAGAAGCGACGAGAGCGCGAAGAGAGAGAACTCGAGAACTTTAGGGATTTTCCCGATTATGACGTCCTTCTTCGATCTGAAACCAAGCACGACTATCGCGTGTTCAGAGCTCTAGAAGTGCACCTCCACAACCCTCCCTCCCTCTTCGCCCAGGTGAAGCAAGACTGCAAACGACATATGGCAGTCGCTACTTGCACTGTTGCTGCTGCTGGTGATGCTGTGGGAGGGTGGCTGGTAGAGGGTGGTGCTGGTGCAATGTTGTTCTGTTTCGAGTGCAAAGCCATCGCTTTGACCGTGTGTACCCCCCCCCCCCCCCCCCCCACACACACAGTGCTACGTGACCACTCACACCACACACACTCTGCTGGCTCCCTTCCCCGCAGAGCCTGTTCCGCCTCCCTGAGACCTCCAAGGAAGAGCTGGTCCGCCTGTACTACTCCTTCGATGCCTGTGTCGTGCGGGACTTTCTGGGGAAGAAGCTGAGTGCAAAGAACAGGAGAGACCTTGACGACACCAGTGAGCAGACGGGCATCTCGTTGAAGAGTTGTCGGCGCCAGTTTGACAACATTAAGCGGATCCTTAAGGTGGTTGATGACCTGGACGGGAGCCTGGTGGAGAACATTTGTGAGCAGTTCCACCTGCCGGAGAGCATGGCCCGGCAGTACGCGGCACTGGTGTTTGTGAGTCACACACGGTTCGACACGATGAAGAGGCGTGCCCAGCAACTCCCCCTGGAGGACATCCTCTTCTGCGCCATGGAGATGATAGACCACTGGACGGTGGGGGCGGAAGGTAAATAGAGGGCGGGGTTCATGAAGGGGGGGAGTTGGGGCAGGTTTGTGAAGTATGGTCTGGATGTAGGGCGGACGCCCCAGTCTGTCATTCAGTGGTGTCAGCCATATATTGTGCTGTCTTCACTGGTCACTGTAGCCAGTAGCACCGGGCCCTGTACTGGACAATCTGACCAGTTTCAGTCGTGCAGTGGGCATGTCCCCTGATGCAGTGGGTGTGTCTGCACTGCAGTCACTCCCACTTACGTACGGCCCTGTGGTAGAGCCCCTCAGTGTTGAATGTGACAAGACGTACATGTGCAAACAGTTCATACCACCTCTCCTGTGGGTGTGGTTTGGCAGGGTCTCGTACGAGGGCCACTGACGACGACCTTGAGCTGGACCGGGACTTCCTCCAGCAGCTGCACGACCTCAAGCTGAGGCTCATCGACAAGGCCTGGGTGGAGCGGAGACAGAAGGCTGTCATGAAGGGTCAGAAGACGCTGCTCACACACACAAGTTGCGCACGGTACTTGACCCCTCCCTCTGCCCCACCCCCTTGTGCCTGCAGACCTCAAGAGGCGACTGTCCCCCGCTAAGTACAGAGCTGTGGACAGCCACTTCAAAGTATTGTCTCGGGCGTTTGTGGACCATGGCACCTCCCTCATCCACAGTAAGGACCTGAAGGACTTCTTTGTGGATCTGCTGGAGAACATCGTGGACGTCATGCAGAAGGACCTCCACCTCACCTGCGACGAGGTGCGTAGCATGCAGCTGGTGACAGAGGCACTGCACTAAGAGGGACTCTCCATGTGGCTGTCTGGGGATGGGTTGGGCTTGGAGGCGGGGCTAGGGAATCTCCCTCTATCACCAGCTTGGCATGCTAGTCTTGTGAGATCTGTGGCGGAGGGGCTATAGCTTGGAGGGGGGCTGGCTTGTGAGACTGGGCGCATTGTCTCATGTGCTGCGTGCTAACTTCGAGTTACCTTCCCCTCTCCTCTCCCTCTGACCATCACACGTCACTGTGATGGGGAGAGGTGATCTCCATACACTGAGCCAGCTGGCTGGTATGTGTCTGTGTGTTTGTCAGTGTGCAGTGCAGTGTAGGGTGGGCTCACTCCAGTGCACCGCTCCCCGCCCCACCAGGTGGACGCCTTGCTGGACAGCTTGATCAGCACATTCGGCGAAGTGGAGCTGGCCCATAAGAAGCCCGGCTCAATAAATCCATGGCAACCGGTGTACAGGCGGTACATGGAAGTGTTGAAGAAGTGCATACTACAGATCTACCATCACTGACACGCCTCACCACCCTATGACACACCCACTGACACGCCTCACCACCCTATGACACACCCACTGACACGCCTCACCACCCTATGACACACCCACTGACACGCCTCACCACCTTATGACATGCCCACTGACACGCCTCACCACCCTATGACACACCCACTGACACGCCTCACACCCCACTGACCACCCCAGAACACACCCACCCGACACCCAACATAACACACATGTACACAGACACCACAATCACCACACACACACACTCGCCACATGCACCAGTCCAGCCCTCCATTCCTTGCCCACTTAGTGCACGTGTCTGGTGAATATGAAAATAGAGGCTGTAGCATGCAGTTACCATGGCAGCAAATGGAGTGCTGCTGTGTATGTGTGGCTTAGCCCATGGGGAGTGCCCCACCTGCCCCTCCCTCAGGGGGAGTGGTCCCTAGCACAATGCCCCATGGGTGGGAGGTGCCTACACTATGCACCCCCTTGTGAATGCGTATGTGTGTCCGTCTGTCTGTCAGTGCTCCCTGGGCTGGGTGGCTGGCCTCTTTGCTGTGCCCTTCCCCTCACCTTCAGTGGGCGGAGACACAACCGCCTGCCAAGTGAGACGACCAACCATCACAGCACCGACACCCGTTCAGGCCGGGTAATGCACAACCACTCACACACAGCTTCAGGTTGGCGTCAGCAGTCAGAACACAATCCACTTCTGAAAAGACAGAAACCTCCTAATTGACAGTGGATGGAAAAGCTACCATATATGGAGTGCTGGTTGTGCATGTGAATAGCATGAGCCATACCTGCTGTGTGCGGTGCCCGCCCACGTCCCAGTTGAGCAGGAGGATCTGCCGCTTCTGGACTATTTGGTGGACAAAGGACCTGAGTCCAGCCTTCTTGAGTTGCTACAGGTAACCAGGGGTAACCAGTGGATAGTGTTGCTCACGTGTACGTACATACGTACACACAGATATTTACTCAGAAAGCAAAGCACATCGCACAAGCACCTCTCATCATGGGATTAGCAGCAACATGGTCAAGTGACCATCACATGACATTTGAGCTAGTTGCATATGCATCCCCTTACTATCTACTGACAGCAGAGGTGAAGTGTCACATGTCATGCATGTCATGTGTCACTGGAGACAGAAATGCCTCCCTGTGCCGTCTCACCTCCATGTGCACCCGCTGTATGGTCCCGTACTGGGCAATGACAACGTCAAATGCCTTGTCCAGGACTTGGATCACCATCCCTCTCTCGTGCACCTCACCAAGCACCTGGGGCGGGGCGGGGTGGGGAGGGACGTGCTGGGCAGGACAGGAAGAGTGACTGTGATGCTGCAGAGGGTATACCTTTACAAAAGCTGCAAAGAAGAGCTCTCTGTTGGCTGTCTGGATAGAGAGACGGGAGGAGGGAGCAGTTGTGTTAGTGCACAAGCAAACAGGAGAGCTTCTCACCTCTGCTTTCTTTGCAGCCATTTTCCTCTTGTTACAGTTGGTTGCTATGGCATCCACCTCCTCCATGGTGTACTTACACTTGGGACCAACCCCTGCACAGTAGCAGGTCACATGCAGGACATGTGACGGTCACATGCAGGTCACCTGACTGGTACACTCACCCAGGCACTCTGCCAGCAATCGATGCACAATGATGTCGGCATACCGCCGAATGGGGGAGGTGAAGTGGGTGTAGAAGGGCACGTTGAGGGCGTAGTGACGCCACTCACTGCGGTTCTCCAGAGTGCCAGTGCAAAAGTACTCTGCAGTCTGGGCCGTGAGGAGGGGGGAGGGAGGGGAGGGGAGGAGAGGGGAGGGGAGTTGGTAACACATTCCCTCAAGGACTGGCACCACATCCACTCACCTCCATCACCTTGGCACAGTAGACAGTGAGTATGAGCTGGGTGAGGTCAAACTGCTGGAGGTCTCCATGCTGGTACTGCTTGAGGGACTCCTGGGGTGGGGTGGGGAGAGGTAACCATGACAACGGCACACCACAATGTAGATGCATCTGTTACTCCCTCACATGAATACTTCCAGCCGACTGTGTGTCCACAGGCATCCCCAGTGACTCCATCACCTCCTCCTGGGAAGGGAAGACAACTGAGGCAGTGCACAGACATGCTTGCACACCTGTGAATGAGTGTGCTGCTGTAAAGTAGAGGGTATGTAGACCCCATCCACCCACCAGTCTACTTGTAAGACGAGGGTAGACCCCATCCACCCACCAGTCTACTTGTAAGACGAGGGTAGACCCACCCACCCACCAGTCTACTTGTAAGACGAGGGTAGACCCCACCCACCAGTCTACTTGTAAGACGAGGGTAGACCCCACCCACCAGTCTACTTGTAAGACGAGGGTAGACCCCACCCACCAGTCTACTTGTAAGACGAGGGTAGACCCCACCCACCAGTCTACTTGTAAGACGAGGGTAGACCCCACCCACCCACCAGTCTACTTGTAAGACGAGGGTAGACCCCACCCACCAGTCTACTTGTAAGACGAGGGTAGACCCCACCCACCCACCAGTCTACTTGTAAGACGAGGGTAGACCCCACCCACCAGTCTACTTGTAAGACGAGGGTAGACCCCACCCACCCACCCACCAGTCTACTTGTAAGATGAGGGTAGACCCCACCCACCAGTCTACTTGTAAAACGAGGGTAGACCCCACCCACCCACCAGTCTACTTGTAAGATGCTCCTTGGGTGGTTGATGTCGCCGTAGCAATGCCGTGTTGGGAAACGCCAGAGCAATCTTCCTGGCAGTCGCCATGTTGGCAAGAAGCATGAATTCCTCAACCAGCCTGCACAGCACAGCACAGCACAGCACGCACAGCACAGCACATCAAAGCACATCACATCAAAGTGCAGCACATCAAAGCACATCACATCAAAGCACTTCACATCAAAGCACTTCACATCAAAGCACATCACATCAAAGCACAGCACAGCACAGCACGGCACGGCACGGCACAGCACAGCAGAGCATGACATGCCAACTTTCTTACAACATGACACATGCACATTACATCTGGCAGTGGAAGGATAGAGATGTATGGGTTGTCTGACTATGTTCACATGGCAACCAAGAGCAGAACAGAGGCTAGCCTGCTCCTCTCCTCCTCTTCCCCCCTCTCCTCTCCTTCCCCCCTCTCCTCTCCTCCCCCCACTCACTTGTGACTCTCCTTCCTCTCATACACTCCTGTCCCATTGGGTAGTCCTGTGCCATGGTCCATGGTGAAGTACAGCTTGGGCTGTGTGAGGTCAAGTGAGGTCATGTGAGCAGGATGAGGTATTGTGAGGTCAAACGAGGTCATGCAGGTGTCATGTGATCAGTGACCCCTCCCACTCACCTGCTCCAGCCGCAGTGATCCTGTCCTGAACCTCTGCTGTCTCAGAGACAGGGCAATCTGTAGGACAAGCAGTCACACTCATCACACACTGTGCCCCTGCCACACCCACTAGACCACTGCCACACCCACTAGACCACTGCCACACCCACTAGTCCGCTGCCACACCCACTAGTCCATTGCCACACCCACTAGTCCATTGCCACACCCACTAGACCATTGCCACACCCACTAGACCACTGCCACACCCACTAATCCATTGCCGCACCCACTAGACCACTGCCACACCCACTAGACCATTGCCACACCCACTAGACCATTGTCACACCCACTAATCCATTGCCACACCCACTAGACCATTGCCACACCCACTAGACCATTGCCACACCCACTAGACCACTGCCACACCCACCAGTCCACTGCCACACCCACTAGACCACTGCCACACCCACTAGACCATTGCCACAACCACTAGTCCATTGCCACACCCACTAGTCCATTGCCGCACCCACTAGACCACTGCCACACCCACTAGTCCATTGCCGTACCCACTAGACCACTGCCACACCCACTAGTCCATTGCCGTACCCACTAGACCACTGCCACACCCACTAGACTATTGCCACACCCACTAGACTATTGCCACACCCACTAGACCATTGCCACACCCACTAGACCACTGCCACACCCACTAGACTATTGCCACACCCACTAGACCATTGCCACACCCACTAGACCACTGCCACACCCACTAGACTATTGCCACACCCACTAGACTATTGCCACACCCACTAGACCATTGCCACACCCACTAGACCACTGCCACACCCACTAGACCACTGCCACACCCACTAGTCCAGTACCATCCTACCAGTACCTGGGATGCCGTCACTAGCCCTCACCGTATTGAGCTGACACACGCTTTTTGCAATCTGCTCTGCGGTGTAGTCTCCTGTGGGCGCCAAGAGACACAGCACACGCCATGGATGTACGTATATGGCAGGACTGGAGCATGAAGGAATGGCAATGTCCCTTCCCTTGCATAGTCAATCACTAAGTTACCACCCTCGCCTGAGCTCCCTTCTCTAGTCTCACGCACAGATGCTCTGGTTTTGGGGGCGATTGTGTAAACATTAGCTCGTGGAGAAATAGGGGCTGACACAAGAGACAATCCCTTCCCCTCTCCTCCTCTTTCCCTTCCAT
>OX465048.1:5750092-5820092 GCA_949841015.1 Aplysina aerophoba | reverse complement strand
CTTGCTCCCCCGTCCCCCGGAGCAGCCCCGGACCGCTGCCCCCGGCCCCGCGCTGCACCGTCACCGATTTTGCCTTTGCCCTTCGCCTTCCCCTTGTGGTCGCGCGTGGCGTCAAGCGGTGCTCCAGACACGTTCTCAAACCCACCCCCACTCTTCCTCTTGCTGTTCTGCAAAGCACGACTCTGCCGCTCAGCCATTTAACTACCGCACGGTCGAGGGAATTTCCCTTACGATTCTCAGCGCCTGAGCGATACGGCACAGAACATGCTGATTCACGGTCGGCATGGAATGAAGGGAATTATATACATAATATATACACATAGTAACTACACGGGGGCGTCTTCTAAGAGGCCAGACTTCCGTATTTTCCGTTTCCTGCAGGAGATACGAGAAAGTGTAGCTACTGTCAACCTTTCATCATGCTCACCATGTATGATGTAATCATATTATGTGATGTAAATACCATTTTGTCATGGTAACCAGTGGATCAGTCCCCACCCCTCGGCACCAGTGACCTAGTGACCGTGTGCATGCTACAAGTTGTAAAATTCAGTTAATTGATTTCTTCTTTGGCGGCCAATCCGTGGTGAGGAGTGGCTTAACCTGAGAGTCGTCTACTTCACCACTAGTAGCATAATCACCGTTGTCCTCAGGAGTCTTCTGCACGGACACATCCTCTGGTGCTTGGCAGATCTTGGGGCACAGTTTAAACTTCTTCAGTATGGGGGCAAACACCAGGTTGTAGTAGATGAAGGTGCCAATGACCAGGAGTGAGAAACCTATGGGTTGGAGGAAGTTGAACATCTGCCAGCCGACAGAGAGGCTGAAGACCCAGATGAAGAGTGTACGCACACTGTCCAGCACCATTCTGGTGGTGGCGTTCATCTTCTGCGTGACTGTGAGGCCAGCAAAGTTGAAGAAGGCAATGCTTACAATGTTGCCAAGTACAGCAACCATCAAGAGAGGCATGTAGTCGAGCTGGTAGAAGGCATCGATGGAGTCTTCAAACCGAGGGATCACTTGCCAGAAGGAGGATCCAGCCGGCAGGTGCCAGGGAATGAAGTACATTGGAAAGAGGAGGATGGTGATGATGGTGAACCCAAAGATGCCCTCCCAACCCACCCCCTGAAGGGGAGGGACCTGGTATTTCTTAATAACTTTCTCCTCGTACGTCATCTGAATGGAGACAATAATCTGTGCTGTGATTATGAGCAAGTCGCCCGCGGCAACCAAGGTCGTAGGGAGTGACTCAGTACTCTTCCCTGCAGAGCCGGGTATAGGGATCACATCCCCCAGTCCAACGGTGACGAGTCCCAGCACCACCGTTACCATACCCGTCCAGTGGAACAGGTAAAGCTTGTTCCCGAGGAAGGCCACCGATAAGAGCCCCGTGAATATGATTACAGCCCCTCTCAGCATTTGGAAGCTTGACGCAAAGGTGAGGTTGAGTCCGACGTACATGGTTGAGGTGGCAGTCAGGTCACAGCAGGCAGGGATGAGGAAGATGAGGGGGTTGAATTTTTGAGGGCCGAAGTGGGTTACGTCTCCCTTAAACAGGCGAGTGCCCCAGTACCACAGCTGGAACACGACAAAGCAGGACATCTCCCCAATGAACATGCCAGCAGCCTGGGGAGAGGGGTAGGGGGCGGGGTGTGGGGGTGAGGGTTAATGGGTGTGTGTGTGGGGGGGGGGTGAGGGTTACTGGGGGTCTTTGTTAAAACTAACTTGTAAAAAGGGGTGATTAAAGCTGTGTTCCGCCCTTGGGTTGATCCCTCCCGCGGTCATCTGGTCTGCCCACCTATACAGGAGGAGTGAGAGGGGAGGGGAGGGCGCTTCACTCGCGCGTTGTCGCCCCATCTGCTGCAGGCGCGGTGCGCGCTGTTGACTCACTTTGTGGACAGCGTGTTGATGCTCCCCGTTACCACCATCACTACTGAGATGACGATTATAAATAGAGTCTTCTTAAGCCTGTCACTAGCGTAGTACACCATCTCCCTTCTCCCTCGCCAGCTGGCGTATCATGTGACCCTGCAGCAACGTGCTCAAAGGTCAAAGGTCAGCAATCACGCGGTATATAAAAGCAGACGCTTTCAGGTGAAGCCGTGAACAAAAACAATTACTCTAACGAGTTTGACGCGTGTTGTTCTTAACGCGATTTCTATTCTGTTCTCTAGTTGTCTCCTTTCTTCTTCTTCTTCTTGTCCTGTTCCTTGTGTGCCACAACCAGTTTCAGCGGCCCAACATTGTCCCTGTTGTCAGTGTTGTGCTGGTTGTGGGAGCCATCACAGATGGGGAACTGCACACAGACACACAGAGACACAAACATGCACAGACACACACAGACAGATGTGCAGACAAACAGACAGATGAAGCAACCATGCCATGGTTCACTGTTTATATGATTCTGCACAGGACAGGAGTGCCCAACACACCACTAGCCAGTCTAGCGAGCTAGACTAACCACTGGCTAGACCGAATGAGGCCACCAGCTGAGGACAACTCACGTACAGTCACTACAAAGTGGCTGCAAATGGCTGGCACACACTTGCAATCCACTCACAACTCACCTCTGACATTTGAGCAGTAAATATGGCCTTGCTCATTAGCACATACAGTTAATGTGTTCAAAGTTCAGAGCACATGGCCATTTGCAATCGCTGTACATGTGTCCTACCTCCATGACCATATAACAAACACTGCCACTCCCTATGCTCCGCCCACTGCCACTCCCTATGCCCCGCCCACTTCCACTCCCTATGCCCCGCCCACTGCCACTCCTTATGCCCCGCCCACTGCCACTCCTTATGCCCCGCCCACTGGCACTCCTTATGCCCCACTCACTGGCACTCCTTATGCCCCGCCCACTGGCACTCTTTATGCCCCGCCCCCTCACCGTCTTAGACTTCCAACACCGACAGTATGCTTTGTCTTCAGCAACGTCCTCAATGTCAACCTTGGTCACAATCTGGAACACACACACATACACAGACACACACACACACACACAGTCAGACAGACACACACACACACACACACACACACACACACACACACACACACACACACACACACACACACACACACACACACACACACACACACACACACACACACACACACTTTTTGTCACATGTCACCAGTCATTATTATAAGAAAGACCAGTACAGGAGACTGGCTGAAAGCGTGCATACAGGGCTAATTGAAAAAAAAAAAAAAAAGGGAAAAAAAGATACGAGTGACATGAAGGTGAACCTAACACTGCCAAGATGTTCTGCCGATGAACATGCACAGTATGGTTAGGTGACCTGGTACGTAACGCATTAGATATATACACATGATAAAAAAGACAAGCATGCAAAAAGTCAATCTTTAAGGACAAACAACAAGCACTAGGCACACCAGTTACGTTTGCACCAAATGTCATAGGAAGATGCGATGACTTCCCTGATCACTTCGACTTCAAATTTCTGTCTGCTCTTGCTCTTGGTGCAAAGCAAGCTGTACAGCTTCTGAAAGCCTTCCGCACAGAGGAAGCCTCTTGAGCCCACCTCCAGTGTGATGATGGAAGAACGGCGACGGAGGGCACAGGACTCACGAAGATCCTGGTAGTGAAGGGTCTTCCGCTCGGCTGCATCGACAGTGTTGGTCTCAAAAGGGACCGTCAGTTCAATGATGTGGATGACCTGACTGTCCCAGATGACGATGTCAGGTCGCAGGTCAGTGCTGGCAACGTCTTGGGGAAAGTTGTATTCCTCCTCTGGCAGGTCAGCAGTGACCCGCATTCCATCAGGCAGGTGGCTTCTGATGAAGTAGACAATGGTCTTCAACACGCTGTTGTGCCTGGTGGTATAGCGTCGCAGGTCAAGGGCCTTCGGGCAGGAGTTCAGGACGTGGGCCAAGGACTGGTACCCTCCGCAGAGCTGACACTGCGGGGAGGGCAACTTCTTCCATCTGCAGAGATTGGAGTTGTGGGGAAGAGTGTCCGTCACTGAGTTCAGGGCAAACTTAAAACACCACTCCGGGAGGGTTGAGATGGCTGTTGTCCAGTTCAGGGCTGCTCGTCCCTCAAACTCCCGCACCGTCAGCCCTTGTACTGGCAAGCTGGTGGTGTGGGCAAGTCTGGCAGCAGTATCCTCTGAGTGGATTGTTGCCTTGACTCGGGCAATCACACGCTTCTTGGGTGCACTGGGATCCTCCTTCATCACCCTTACCACCTCCTGGTGAGGTCGAAACAGGGCGCGCTGAAGTTGCGACTCGTGGAGGGTGTTCTGAGTGGCAATAGCCCGGACAGCAGAGTCACCAGAGTACATGTGCGATCCAGCCTTGGCAGCGTGGATCTTTTTGTACATAGTGACCAGATGGGGTAGTTCTAGACCACCATTGGCCTTGGGCAGAAAGAGCCGATTCGGGTCAGCCGACCTGGCCAGTCCACTCCATCTCTTGAGAAATCTGGTGGCAGCTGGCTGGAGGTGGTTTTGCAACCATGAGATGGGAAGGTCTGAGGTGGCGAGGTCCCATGTTAGTCGAGGACATATGGCAACTTTGAACAGTTTCAGCTTCTGCTGGCGAGTGATGGGCACTGCATCGACCTTCTGCAGCATGGTAGACAGCTTCCCTATGAGGTGCTCCCTGGTCTGGACTGAGGTTGCGTGAATGGCCACTGGTGCTCCGAGGAAGTGGAATGTGGTGTCACCAAGGTAGGGAATGCATTCGTTGCCCAGCTTGAGGTTGGGGTTGTACGCCTTTCCTGAGGAGGCTCTGATGGCAACACTGACACATTTAGGAACATTGGCACGCATTCCAGACCAAGATAACCAGGACTCGGTGAGATCAAGGAGGCGCTGACATGAGGCAGGTCTATCACCTATGAGGGTGGTATCGTCGGCATATTGCAGAAGGTTGATGGCACTGGAAACAGAGTTGAGCTTGTAGCCAAGGTAGGAGCAGTGCTGTGTGATGGAGTCGACCAAGGTGTTCATCACTGTGTTAAAAATAGCGACAGACAGAGGGTCACCTTGGTAAACTCCAAGCTGCAGGTGGATGGGGGCAGTGGTCCATGACTTGGTTGATACGACTGCTGATAGTCCGCTGTAGAGCTCAGACACCAGTTCGATCATCTGCTGAGGAGCATGGTAGTGTGCCAGAGAGAAGGTGATTAGGTCGTGGTGCACACTTCCAAATGCATTGGCGAGATCTAACCAACTGACACAGACTGACTTTCGTCTTGTCTGAGCCTCCCGGAGAATTGACAGCAGCTTCAGGTGGTGCTCAGAGCACCCAGGGACACCGTCAACAAAGGCTTTCTGGGTGGCAGTGTTGAGGAAGCTATTGTTGACCATGTAAGCCAACCACCTCTTCTTCACCAAACTGGTGAACACCTTGCTCACACATGATGTGAGGGCAATAGGGCGGAAATTGGAGGGATCAGAGGGGTTGTCAGTTGCCTTCTTTTTGCCCAGCAGATGCACAATACCAACCTTCCATGCTGTAGGGACGGCGTGAGTTGTCCAGCAGCAGTTGAGCAAGTGCAGCATGGCAGGCAATAGGGAAGGGCACTTCTTGAAGACACTGTATGGTATCTGGTCTGCCGGGCTGGGCGCAGATGAGGACTTCAGGCCGCTGATGATTGTCTTCAGCTCTTCCTCAGTGAAGGGGTCAGTACACATGGGAGTGGTTGGAGATGGGCATGCTGGCATCCACTCAGGACGGTTGAATGTCCTTGGTGTGGTAGAGTACACTCTAGAGAAATACTCTTCTGCACGTTGCTTGCTGAAGGAAGGTTGGGTGGATGTGTAATTCTCATCCTCCAGGACCTTACGGGCAAACTTGTGTATGTCCCTGTGACACTCCCTCCTCGACTGCTTGGCAGAGGCCTTGGCGTTGAGTCGCTTTACTTCCTTGACCAGTTTACTGTGTCTGCGGATCACTAGGTGGAACTTCTCGGCTACCAGCTTGATTTCCTCAGGAGATGAGCCACACCTTCTCAACTGGTGCAGTTCCTTCTTGATACACTTCTTCTCTTCAATCACTTCACGCATTGCATTCCTTGTAGATGCTGGCACATTGTCACGCTGTTGGCGTTGATGGCGTTGATTGGCAGGTGTGACTCCAAACTTTGACACCAGGTAGGAGTACAGGTCATTGGTGATGACATGCTGCATGACATTCACATCTTCCTGGTGCATCACAACGGGAGTGATGTTGACCTGGATGAAGTGATCAAGCTCAGCCCACTGCTCAGGCGTAGTAGGTAGTTTGGCACGCAAAAGCAGGGTGGGTGGCACAGGATTGTGAGCAGGTGCAGGATTGGGAGGGAACTCTGAAGAGGATGGGGCTCGAGATGATGTGGGGCATAGATCCTCTGGGAGGGGCACATTCTTGCAGGAAGCACTTCTTCTGAGGTGGGTTTCCAGCCGAATGAACCGCTTACCACATTTAGGACAAGTCTGTCTATCTGGTTTACTTCTGGACTTGTTAGCTAGAGTTCCCTGGGCCAGGAGATGCTGGTAGTCTGCTCCATTCCTTCCAGGGCAACCTTTGTAGTGGTTCCCAAGACTTCTGTATGACTTGTTGCAAAAACAGCAGCGGTTAGTTGAAGGCTGATCCATTCCAGGTGAGATAGGTGTTAAAATGGACCAGTTGTCCTTACTCCGCAACCGGCAGTGGGATTTGTACCAAACTTTGCCAGACTAGACACTAGGTTAAGTACTGCTGAAAACCTAGATAACAGGCGAGACTGCCTGCCTAGATAGCTAGAATGGATAGTCCCACTTAACTCTGGTTGAGCTGTCTCTTACTCTCCTTGCCACCAATCAACACACACACAGACACACACACACACACGCACACACACACAACGTAACAAAAGCACACCAACAACAATTTGCATGGCGCAGACAAAGTGCTGGAGGTAGACAGACCTATTATGCAATTATCAGTTGGTATTGTGCAATTAGCAGTAATCTGCCACAAATAAACTAGACTGCGCACGCTGGCCACTGCGCGCTCGTCATCTACTGACCTTTGGCTCATCCTTGTTGACCTTTTTGTTAATGATGTGTTTGGGTCGCGCCTTCTTCTTGGAGCAGAGCGGGGAGAGGACTGGCGAGAGGAGGAGCCACACCAGAACGGCAAGGAAGAGGACGAAAGGTGCTAGCTGCAGCCACTGCTCCCTGGAGAGAGCAGCGAACCCCCCCAGGGAGCTGGGGAGCGGAAGGGACTTGAGGTAGTTTGGGATTTGCTGCTGAAAGTACCACTTGAAGGAGTCCATTGCTGTGGAGGTGAATATTGTGATGCAACTACAAGCTAATATTGCATAATACGTGCCCCTCCACCCACTGGCACACACTGACAAGGTGATGTGCTTAATGAGTGCCATTTTACAAGTGCTAACAACAATAGCTTTGGTCTACCAGGCTAGCTTCACTAGTCCACTCCCTCTGCAGCGGCCAGTGCGGTAGAGCAGTGCGAGGGTCAGGTGCGTCAACAACCAAACCACACAAGAATAAACATACCCGTGGACGATCTAAACTTGTCACCAAGTTTGGATAATAATTGATAACACTACGCTATAGACTAGCAGACTGCTGGTGACTGCATACATCACATGTATACAGTATGAGATTAAACGGCAGCATGAGGCCCCAGGGTCTCTGTGGGCCTCACCCAAACAGACACCTGTGTCACGTTTTTAACTACTTGATGAGCCTCTAACAAGAACGGGACTCAGTGCTACAACACTGAGGTTCCCCTTTGCAGCAAGTACCATCTCTGGATGCAACGACCTTTGAGCCCCTCCATTGACTATGAAACGTGCTGTTCTGCGGGAAGCCGACACGCTCTTGGCCTACACTGACTCCAGCATGCAACCTACAGGCCTCCCATCCAGCACAATGCCCAGCCATCATCATCTGCCTTCGGGTCTGTCGGGTCACTAATACACGCACATGACGCGTACCTAACTTTGTGTGGAACAGGCTGTGGACGATGGTTTGGTGGCTACGTACGATAGCCATAGGGATTAGGAAGTGACTAGATACTAACAACCGGTGGGATAGCCACTGAGGTAGATGTGTTGTGCAGTGCTACCCCCAGCAGTGGAGCTGGCGCCAACAGTCTGACTGAAGCTTCATCATTTGACCTTCCATACAGCCTACGTGATGCTACCATGGACGACGCACTGCATGGAGCCGGGCTCCCCTCAGTGTGTGGTCCATGCTGCTGCGTTTATGGGTAAGCATTGAACAGATTTGCAAATACAGGACCAAGAAACTGATTTAAGAGTTACCCCCGAGCACTGCTCACCTCCGCTGTCCTCCGCTGTCCTACTCCGTACCAGTCGCTGCGGGCTAAAACGGCTTTCACCACCGCCTGCTGCTTTTCGGCCACGCCAAGGACGGGGATAACCTCTCGACCGATCTTGGTCCCGCCCCCCATGGGCGTGGTGCCTACTAGCAATCGCCAGCTGCGGTGCAGATCTGCAACGCATTTGCACCCCCGCTCGGCTTCCGAGCGGTTGAACCTTCCTCACTAGCTGGAGGCGAGTGAGACGAGGCTAGCCTTCTCCGTGCGAGTGTACAAAATGTCGCTTGAACTCGAGCGAGAGCACAAAGCCCTTCAAGCAAGGTGCCTTCATGGCTGCTAGCAGGGGCTGAAGGAGAGGGCGCACGGCTACTCCGACCTCTCCCGGTGCTGTAGCGCCCCTCTACCGGCCTGTGCAACTCCGTAAGCCTCCCCCCGTCACCTTCTGTTAGGTATGACACTGCGCTGCACAGGATCCATCGCTTGGAGGAGATGGTCTCGACGCTGGAGGGCCGGCTGAAGGACCAGCAGGAGGAAACAGCAAAGTGAGCCACCACAGGAGCGAGTGCTGGATGCACGCACTGCACTAGCTATACACACACTTGATGCTGCCGAAGTTGTTTGTGACTGCAGAGAACTTGCACTTTCATGTCAGGTCCACTGCTATCCCGCCATTCTCTCTCCACCTCTCGCTCGAATAGGCTGAGACGGACTGAGAACGTGGAGCTTTGGGAGAGAGAAAGGGCGAGGGAGCGGGAGGACTGGGCTGCTCGGTGAGTGCCACACCGTGACCCTGCAAAGCAGCCCCTCCACTTCAAGCTGGTGCACAGTGCAAGACCGCCCCACACCACTCCTTTGTGACGCGTGTTGCCTCTGTCTCTACATCACCTGTGGCTTGTAGTGAAGAGTGCCCAGCATGCCATGTTGCATGCAAGCATGAACGCACAGGTGGGCCTCTCCTCATATGCAGGCGGTGCATGCACTTGCCATCTTGGTGTTGTCTGCAGGGAGAGGGAGCTGAGAGAGGACATTGCACAAATGACTGACCAGCTGGAGAAGCAGAAAGCTGTAACCCAGAAGACCATGCAGGTGGATGTGTGCAACACTGCCGGGGACATGTGGTGTGGCACGAGGGGTTGGGTACAGTGGGCGTGGGGGGAGGGGCTGGGGCTACCTTGGTGTGGTTCTTGCTCTCATTCCAAAGACACTACAGAATCAGGTCAAGAAGTCTGAAATGAAAGGGATGATACACAAGATGTCTGAGGATGGTATGACAGTTAGTTGTACACCATCAATCTCTTACCATTGTCCCACCCTCCACCTCCTCCCACTACCCCACCCTCCACCTCCTCCCACTACCCCACCCTCCACCTCCTCCCACTACCCCACCCTCCACCTCCTCCCACTACCCCACCCTCCACCTCCTCCCACAACCCCACCCTCCACCTCCTCCCACAACCCCACCCTCCTCCTCTGCAGAATACTACACACATGTAGACAACTTCAAAAAGGACATGCTGCAACAGAAGATGGTGGGTTCTGGAAAGTCACATGCCTGTCACATGACAGTCACATGACCCTGTCTGCTGCAGCTAACTGCCAAACGAGAAAAGGCACGGAAGAACCAGTTGGACATATTTGTGGGGATTGTCCGAGGACTGAGATTGGATTTCAGGTTGCTAATTCTGAATTTGGAATTCACTCACTGTACCCCTTGTGCTTTGCTACAGTGCAAGTGAGTGCGGCTTTGATTTTGCCGTGTCTTGAATCTCTTCCTTCTCCTCAGGATCTTGATGGAGGTGTTGAACACGGAGGTCAAGTCTCTCCTTGGTGTCAAGGACGACATCTCCCCTTGCCCCCTCAAGTGCTTTCCACGCTTTCTAGACCTGATGGCTATATTGGACGACGTGCAGTACAGCTGCTCTGGGGGTAAGACCCTCTCTGGTCCCGCCCACATTGCTGCATGTACTAATACATCCCTACATATATTAGTGGGCGGGGCTTCTTTTCACACACCTCTACAGACAAAATTGCACAACTGATGACGTCGCTGCCCGCACATTACTCCAGCCTGGAAGAGGTGTGTCCAGATTGTGTACGTCGTGCTAGACATGGCCCCTGGCTGTGTGTGATGGTCTCACATGCACAAAGTACTAGCAGCTCCTCCCCCTGCCCCACCCCCACAGGGTCTTAAGCTGGCGGCAAGCAGTACCCACTCCAATAGCTACTCCACGCCAAACTCACCAGTGGCCACTCCCACTCGCAGACCCAAAGAAAAGGGTTCTCCTCTTGCCCATACCCGCTCCCTGACCACACCCTCTGGGGAACAGATCCTGCCCCCTCTTCAATCCCACAGAGCAGCTCGGACATGCCACGCCCCCCCCTCCTCCTTACCCGGCTCACCCTTGCACAGCCGGAAGCTGCCAGTACGCACCCCAATGCCCAAAGGGCTTGAGCCAAGTGCAGGAGTGAAGTCAACAGCAGACATTTTTGGCCTGTCTCCACGGCAACCTAGGCGCATTGTGGCGCCTAAAAGCAACCTCAAGATGGCTGTTGTGTCCCCAAACCTCAGGAGTGTGGACAAGGTCTTGTCCCTTCACCCCGCCGATGCCCCACCCCCTGAGGAGCATAGCTCCGGACAAAATAGTGTAGAACAGTAGTCTCATAAGCAGCAGATGTAGATTGGCCGTTTGGTCTCATTCGACCACAGAGCTCTGAGCTCTTAACTAATTGTGTGTGCCACTGCACGAGCTAGCACATCACATGGATGACTGATGAACACATCACTCAGGGTACGTTATGCGTCTGTGGCTAGCTGTATATGGGTGTGTTGGCCACTGTGCGGTGATTGGGGTGAAGTGAGTGAGTGAGGTCAGTGGTGCTCACTGCCCTGGCGGTGGTGCGGCCGGGGCATACAGCTCCCTAAGGCTTCTCAGCCTGTTCAGCCAAAGCTGGAGCCTCTCGCTCTCCGACAAGGCGTCCAGCTGCCGGGGGAGGGGTGGAGCAAGGCGGAGTCAATGGTCGCACCCAACAACAGAGTCAGTTGGTGCATACCTGCTTAGGTTTGGCAGTTGGTCCCTCCAAGACGGAGGTGGTTTCCATGGTAACTGGAAGCTTTGTGTCACTTCCCCCAAATATGGCCGCATCATGGTTGTCTTGGTTACCATCACCTTTCTCCTGCTCTGTAGTCAAAGCCTACAGGGCACACAGTGGAGACACTTACAGCAATTATCACTGTCTGGAGGTGGAGGGTGGTATTAACGACTTCCGGTCCCCATTCCACATGTACACCTCCTTGAGTTCAGGGTTTCTAGTCCTTTGCACACTGCAGTCACTCACTCACGTGATTCAAGTACTGGAACTGCGGAGCCTCACGTGAATTCCAATGGCATTTAGCACACGAGGCTCAGCAGCTCCAGTACTTCAATCACGTGAGCACTGCGAATGGGACTGGAAAGCCTGAAACAACTGTATTACACAGTGAACCTATTGTTCTTCCACCATGAGCTCTAAGGAGAGCTCTCCTGCACTGCCCTTCTGCCCACCTCGTCACTGTCTGCTCTTGTTCGGTGAGACACAAACGACTGAGGGACAAACTCGTCTGACTCCAGACTAGCAAGGACAGACGACACAGGAGCAGCCTGGGGCTTGCTACGGGCTGGAGAACAGGAGAGGCCTCTTGATGTCATGTGACAGTCATGTGACACAGACACATGCTCACCTTCCACTGCCCTGTACTTGTCATCTGTCTTGCTCAACATGGCCGTGATCAAGGCCTGGTTACGTGCAAGCCCTGACTGTGTGTGACAAACAAGCAGGGTGACACATGTCAGTGTGACAGGTGACATGTATCACAATTACAGACGATGAATGCTATAGTGATAATGTGACAAATGTCACTGACACTGCAGATGCAGTGTGACAATGGACACTGTGAATATCACCCTCGGCTGTGTGAGGGGGTGGAACACAACATACCATTTTCACATGAGAGTCCGGAGAGGAGGAGCGAGACTCCGCCTTGGATGACCTTCCTGACCTGCTCGCTCTTCCCCTTCGAT
Organism: Aplysina aerophoba; assembly: GCA_949841015.1. Lineage (NCBI taxonomy): Eukaryota > Metazoa > Porifera > Demospongiae > Verongiida > Aplysinidae > Aplysina > Aplysina aerophoba. The sequence continues at coordinate 5,807,730 of OX465048.1, read as the reverse complement.
CAGGTGAGCTCGACTGTGAAGAGTCGTTTGAGGAGGAGCTCGTGTGTCTACTGCGATGAGACCGAAACCTAGTAGAGAGGAGACAGGGGAGACACACTATGGTATGCACACACACACGCACAGAGACACACACACACAGCACACACACACACACACACACACACGCACACACACACACACGCGCACACACAGGTACGTAGGCTATACAATTTCCTGAAGTCACACAGCATAGAGCAATTCAACCAGTCGAGTACAACTGCCTTGGTGAGTACAGAACATTAACCGATGAGACCGCTATCCATACTTGTATTGTTCTAAAATCATGGATTTCGGAAGACCGGACACTTTCCTTATTCCCTGCTGCAGCAATGTGTCTCTTCCGCCTCACTAAGGCGCCGTCGGGCTCAATCATGCACAGCAGGAGGGACTGTTCTGAACCAAAGGCGCCCTAGCCACCTTGAAAGATTAAGAGATTCTCCAGCCACTCAAAGGTTGGCGCATAAAGCACTGTACCGTTTCGTGGAGGTTCTAATCTTAGAACATTTGACTGTGTATTGTTGAAGTCCCTCAGCAGCACTCACTGTCGCCTCCTCCCTCTCCCCCGGTCAGACGAAGAACTACTTCTGCTTCGACTGCGATAGCGTCGTTTCCTGGTCCCAGAGCGGGACCTACTGCGACGATCCCTCCTCTCGCGAGACCTCCTTCGCGTTCTGCTCCTGCTTAAACTCCGGGAACGGCTTCGCTTTCTTCTACCGTCGCGCCTACCCATCTTCAAATACCAACTCGGTAAGCACGTTGGGTTCGGTCGGCCATTTTAAATATCTTTGGGGAAGTCCCCTAGATATATTTTATTGGCGCTGCTTGCAGATTCGCACGGACAACTTCGGGTGCAAGTCGTCGCCATGTGCTACTGCGCGAAGCCTCACACCGCTTGCAACCGTTGCAGGCAGGAGCCTTCACGTGCAGCGGTACTGCCATTGACCACGGGCAGCACGACTTGGGAAGATGAGAAGAACCCACAGCAGCCAGCAAGGGTGGAGCGGTTCAAATCACTACCAGCAATTTTGCCGTGGCGTTGACAATTTCTTCCTCTACCGAGAGAGGGGTGGTAGGGAGAATCCCTCCGGTCATTTTCGACAGCATCTCGGTAATCCTAGTACTACAGACGAGCGCGTCTTTCAGCAGGACTTGCTACACCTCTCCTTCTCCCTCTCCTTCTCCCTCTCCTTCTCCCTCTCCTTCTCCCTCTCCTCCCTCTCCTTCTCCCTTCCCTCTCCCTTCTCTGTCCTTACTCTGCTCCCCTCCCTCCTCTCCCCTTCCACAACTCCCCAGCTTCTCCTGCAGCAAAGCAAGTTCAGGTGCACACTCCCACCTCCAAGTCACTGGGCAACAGTGGCTGCAAGTGCAACAGCAGAGACACACATGCGCGGCGGGGGCAAGCAACCCTACGTACTGCTGAGAGCAGCTCACATGTGCACGGACAGGCAGGTGGAAGGAAACAGTGCTGCTTGCTGCAAGACAGGAACAAGACGTTTGGTAAGAGCACTTCATCTTTGTAGCTCCATGTGTGGTGCCCTTCTCTCTGCTCATGCGCGCGCACACACACACGCACACGGTGCTGTTGGTGAGTCCTCAACTTGTGCAGGGAGCTAAGGAAGCACTTACCAGTCAGTGTGTCTTGACAGTGTGCACTCTGCATGGTGTACCTTCTTCAGTGGCAGGGCATGACATGGGCTCTTTGTGCAAAAGAACGGGCTAGCTAGTGTGCACTGCACAGTACATGTGTGCCTTGTGTCATGTGTCACCTCTCCTCTCCTCTCTGCATGAACACACACGACTGGTGATACACAGAAAAGAAGTGCCGACGGATCCAAATCGCAGGCATGATGTGAGTGTGTGTCACTGTGTGTGAGTGTGTGTCACTCACTGTGTGTGTGGCAGTGCTTATAACACACCACCCGTGGCACTCTAATCTCCAATTAGTCACCTCCATAGTCAGAGCCATCTTGCCGCTCTCACCAGAAGCACCTCCCCTCCCTCCTCCCTCCTGCAGCTCTTTGAAAGGGATCACTAAAGAAGGTGCAAATGACACTCTAACTGAACAACACCGACTGATATTCACGACCCTCTCCTTTTGGCCACCTTTGCCAGTTGTCAGAGCGTAGCAATGAGTCACTATCATCTTCATTGTGGGCCCCTGCTGTTTCATTGTGCAGTGCTTAGATCCCGTCTCTCTGTCTGTGACTAAGGTGTTTCTTCTTTTTAACCAGATCTTGGCTGCTGCTCTCTGCATGCATTCCTCACGGGGGCAAGATACAACTCGTAGGTCATCCACTCCCAGCACCGTCCTCTCTGCCCTCACCCTTCACACCCACACTTGTACTATGCTATTCTCCACAGAGCACACTACCTTGACAGACAAGCCCAGCTGACTCCAGGTGTCAGCAGCATCCATCGCAACAAACCCTCCACAGTCTTCACCAGCAGCAGCTTCACAGCTGCTCTCAACGGACCACAGCCAACCGAAGCAGCAGCACCAATTGTGCGTGTGTTGAACTCCCTGTCCAAGGTGGCACAGACTCCTCCTCCCCGGTCCCCCAGGAACCCTTCCTCTCCTCTGAACACACCCTTCCTATCAGAGCCCCGTATCGCACCTCGTCCATGCCACAGCAGCATGGCACAGGCTGCACAAAGACCTGTCCATCAGTCACAGTCCCTTTTTCACTCTGCACAAGATTGGGTTCTGAGACTCCCTCCCAGGCCACCTCGCGTGTCTGCCCCCGCCTCCTTCCATGTTGTCTGCTCTCTATCGTCAAGCTCTACAGACAGCAGCACCAGTGACTTCATTCCCACTGAGCGTCCTTTCAACAGTGCCAATGTGGTCGCTGCTGGGGGAAGTCCCCTTGACAGCATCACATTGTATGACAACATTGCTGGGGGTATTCCCCCTGTTAACACCAATCCTATTACTGATGGGGCTTCCCCTGATAGCACCAGCTACATCATTACCAATGGTGCATCCTCTTACAGTACTTATGATAGTGGGAAATCCCCCAGCTGCAGTGATGTCGGCAGCTTCGTGATGTCTGCCGAGTTGAAGCTGAGCAATAATGAGTTGGAGGGGGCGTGTTGGGAGCCAGGGAGGGGAGTGGCTGAGAGACGAGGCACGCCACACCCACAGGGAACATCGGATCTATTGCAGTCTTACCAGTGAACAGCAAGGTTTACTTGACTCAGCGTCAGAGTGCATTCAATATTGGATCATGTGCACTTGATATCGGATTGTGTGCACTTGACATGAGAATTGTGAGGTGTTGAGAGTTACGCAAGACCACACAAACAGCTTGTGCATTGCATGACTGTCAGTAATACTTAATGAATAATTAACTGTTCATGTGACATTCACAGAGATATGTAGATAAGTTACAGACCAAGCAGGTGCTACAACACAAACATCATCAATGTCATATCAGGAGACCATAGAGGAGCCCCGCCCACTGCTTTGATGGAGGGAGGGGCCAGTAGGTGTTACCCGAAAACCCAAAATACAGTGAAGCAGAAAGTTTGTCACTGAGTTTGCCACGCGTCCTGCTAGGTTGAACACAGGTATCTTAAGGGGTGCACTAGAGGAAGGTAAGAAAGTCATGACATTACCTCACTGGTCACATGACAGTCACATGACAGTCACATGACATTACCTCTCGGGTCACATGATGTCACATTTGCATACTTCACTGGTTAAATGACAGTCACATGGCATTACCTCACTGGTCACATGACAGTCACATGGCATTACCTCACTGGTCACATGACAGTCACATGGCATTACCTCACTGGTCACATGACAGTCACATGTCATTACCTCACAGGTCACATTCAACATACCTGGTGCTAGCAGTGGCAAAGTCGATATGTCTGGCCTCGTAGGCGCTGACAATGGTTATGGGGAAGAGGAGCGCAAACACACAGGCACTGCACAGGAGGACCACATGAGGACTAACACACGCTTACACTAAGACCCCCTGGGCCAGCGTAGAAAAGAGGAATTCCCATTGACAATGATAACACTGCTTTACCTGACAACGTAGTACTGAGGCAGGAGCATGAGGAGAGTGATGGGAGCCCCAAACCCGACAAAGTACGGCCAGTTGCTCTCCACCACCTGAATGCGGTAGCGGCAGTTGGCTAGGTCTGACGGGAGGAGGATGAGACCAGTGTCAGCCAAGGAACCGTGGCCCCATGCAGCACACACCAGTGTTGTGCTGTGCTGTGTTGTGTGGCTGTGTCTCATATTGTGAAGGCCTGTACATTATAGGGTCTTGTGCGCTGCCCATCAGAGACTGAACTAGCCTGAACTGACGACAGATTGATCTGACACTGCAGTGTGTGAATGTGTGAATGTGTGTGTGTGTACGTACGTACATGTGTGCATGTGTGTGTGTGTTGGTGTGTGTGTGTGTGTGAGTGTGTTATGTCAGTGTGTGTGCTCCAGATTCGCGGCTTCCTGCTAAGTTCTTGCTCAAGTAACCCATTGAAGAATCCAGCAGCATGAAGGCTATCCTATTATATGAGGAAGCCAGACAGACTACCTTGCCTTTGAAGCATGTGACGTTTTTTGGCAAGGGGAAGAAGCATGTGACGTTAATGTGACGTTAATGTGTGCTAGTATCAAATTTTTAATTGAAAGGCATTTAACACTTCCTGTTTTGCATCCTGCTAAGATAGATGTCTACGCTAAGAGACAGGCTTCTCCAGGCCAGGGTGTTGTGGAGAAGAATGTGTTGCCGGGATACCTGGAGTGTTGCCTGAGATACCTGGCATGTTGCCTAGGATACTATACCCTAACCCCCTAGAGAGGAAGACTACCAGTCACTGCAGGACAGTGATTGTATTCCTGGATTCCTCAACTATAGTTCGAAGTGATAGAATCAGTCTTTCCACACTGACACATGCACGTCAGACGCGCACACACACACCCACACCCACACCCACACACACACACACACACACACACACACACACACACACACACACGCACGCACGCACACACACACACACACACGTACACACGTACACATGCATGCCCCCCCACACACACACACACAGGTGCACCTTCACTGTAGCATCTGTATTCAAAGGCATAGAGAGAGATGAGAAATATTTGGTGCAGCACACTGAGCGGTGGTCCCACCACAGGAATGAGTCTGACAGCTGTGGCCTAGAGGAGGGGAGGGGTGGGGAGGGAAGGGGTGGGGAGGAAGAAGGCACGAGAGAGGGGAGGAGATGGGAGGGAAAGGGAGAAAGAGAGGGAGAAAGGAGAAGAGCAGTTGGTTAAGGAGTGTGGGATATGCAGGCAAGTACAGTGCTGCGCTGCCTGCCTGCAGCATGAAGATCATGTCCATAACCACACTGAAGAGGATGTCAGCAGCAACATAGACAATGCTCCTGCAAGGAGATGAAGAACACATCAACATACCACACTGAAGGACTCCCTGAAGAGACTACTACCTTGCGGCTGCTGTGGCAGTCTGGCGCTTCTTCCTCACCCCCCGAGGACCATGCTTCTCAACTCTCTTGTTCTTGAAGGCCTCATTCGCAATGTCCTGTGGAGCACGTCAGACCATGTAGCAATGTCAACACATGTCAACACAAATGTCACACCACCTTGTGACAGAAATGGCACTAAATGTGGTCATTTGTTCAAAGTTATGACTCACACACACGACTGTGTGAGCCCCACCCTATGTGACTCCACCTCCATATGACTCCACCCCCAGGCCACTGCCGACACCTACAGACCTGAAACCAGAATGCGTTGAGAGGTTTGCTGATCCAGAAGAGTGGTAGCACCCACAGTCCAGCAAACAGGTACCAGAGGACAGCGCCGAGCTCTGATGCAACAGACGAGTCCTTGCCGTACAAAAGGCCTGCACATATATAAGTACGTGTGTGTGTGTGTGTGTGTGTGTGTGTGTGTGTGTGTGTGTGTGTGTGTGTGTGTGTGTGTGTGTGTGTGTGTGTGTCTGTGTGTGTGTGTGTGTGTGTGTCTGTGTGTGTGTGTGTGTGTGTGTGCGTGTGTGTGTGTGTGTGTGTGCGTGTGTGTGTGTGTGTGTGTGTCTGTGTGTGTGTGTGTGTGTGTGTGTGTGTGTGTGTGTGTGTGTGTGTGTGTGTGTGTGTGTGTGTGTGTGTGTGTGTGTGTGTGTGTGTGTGTGTGTGTGTGTGTCACTTACTGTAAAAGAGAACCACAAGGGCTTCAATCATTGGAAGCAACAGCCACTCAAATGCAATCACACTGACCTGTACAGAAACAGACGCACACAGGCACAGAGAGATAAGCCACAACAGAGAAGAGTCAATGGAGCAGATATAGCCACAGCTGCTCACTCGCTGGCGCACACACCATGAGAATTATCCCATTCAAAAGAATGCATCTAAAAAGAGGAGCACGCAACTTCTCGTTTCTGTGAGTGCGCGCGCGCGCGTGCGTGGGGGGGGGAGGGATGATGTACTGAATCAGTACAACAGTAAGAAAGGCCTCAGGGCTCCGTCTCCCTATCGCCACACGCGTGTTCACTCGAGGCTCACCCCTGAGCCAACATGATGATGGGCACGAGGCCGCTCAGCGCGTCGGCCAGACCGCTCAGAAAAGACTTCACCCCCGCGAGAAACTCGGCCATTTTACACTCAGACGGGGGGGGGGGGGGTCTTAAAACGGGGAAGCCCCTTTGCAAAGAGCTATTCCAACCTGTAACTAGGCAAATGCAGGGCACTGTGTAGGGGGCACCCACAGAGCGGGCGACATGCAATGCATCATATTTTACAACAGCATGTCTGTGTGTACGCGCGCGCATTGCGTGTATCCACCAAGGCAAAACGGACCATGCAAGTGAACCAACTCAGGCTTGGCAGTCCACCTTATGAGTAGTGATTAGCTAAATGCACAATGTGCAACTGGGTAAGCTTTCTCGTGGTACCAACTTAAATGACAATAGTGATTGCCAATGTTTCGGCCAGCTGCTCTGGGCTTCTTCAGAGCAAATAGCAAAGAAACTAGCACAAAAAACACGAGTGCAACTGCACCCCTGTGTATAAGACAACCCATGCAGCACTGAATAAGGCGATGAGCATCAATGCATAACAATGTATACAGGTACTAGGATAACAAGTATGTCCAATGTGGCAATGCAGGACCGACCACAAACCATTTCTGCCGCTACGAATCCTCCCCTCCCTCCTGCCACTATCTCCATTCCTATGCATAACTCAATCACTTCCTCCCAATTCACCACCTTCTCTGCCACACTAGTGCATGTAAACACAACTTGAGCGCTCCACATCCTACTCACACACTTCAACAATTCCTGCACCTCCCTTTGCAGCTCACACCCCACCATGCCATCTGCCCATCTCATTCCATATGCTAGTTATGAAATTGTTATTGTAACAAGCTTCCACAACCTATTTGCAACTTATAATAGATCATAATATCAATTATGCTCTATTATACCATTTACAACTGCCAATGAACTACAAAGATGCCCTATATCTGTCTGTACATTATAATGATGTTATCATTTGGCCACAGACAGAGACCACACACATGCCAAGGGTAATAAGACACCTTGAAGTCAGTCGTCAATTAGGGGTCAGGTCAGGTCAGGTCTGGTCTACTGGCGTCCATCTGGCATGCAGATGTGTCCTCTGTGGCATGGTCAGTTGCAATTGGTGTGGGCGCTGTCCATCACTTACAATTACAGCACACTGTACAGACTTAAATCACTTGAGCATCAAACAGACAGGAGTCAAAGGGATACACATAACAGCAGTGATAAAAATGTTATGTCAGGCGATGGGGGGCAGTGTCACATGAACCGCTGGTGGTCGTGGCCGATGTGAAGTAAGGGTGTTTGGTTGGCAGGGAAGTGTGGTGGGCTGCTTGTCACGTGCTGGTCTGACGCTAGGTCACACAGAGAAGACAGGAAGGCCAGCTTCGAGTCCACACATGCTGCACTCTGGTGAGGTAGCTCTGGGTGAAGCAGGTGACCTGACAGGCGGTGGTCTGAGAGAGGCAAGGGTCTGCTTGCTGTGAGAAACTCCCCTTGGTGAGGGTAGCCGACACAGTGGTTGGCAAAGCCATCAGGAAGAGCAACTCCTTGAGCACCTCTATACTGACTTCCAACTGAACACATGTCTTTCATATACGAGGAAATCCCTACTGTTTGTGTGGGGGCAGGTCCAGAAGAAGTACCATATGTGTCACTCCCTTGGTACATGCGCTTACACTCTGTCGGACTACACACCGCCCCCTCTCTCTTCCGAGACCCAAACACACTTTGGTTAGCGGGATTCGGGCTTGGCTGACGGGATCTTGAGTAGCCATGGCAACCATCCTTCACACCAGCCTCGTGATGCAGTGCGACAGGCAATGAGGTGGACGAGCTGAAGGTGGAGTGAGACGGTGTGGGGTGAGGGGTGAGGTCGCCAAACATGAGACAGTCTTGGTGGGTTAAGGTGAGTAGTGCGTCTGCGTGGTCTGGGGGAGTCCCCTGATTGGAAGAGGGAGTCAGGTTGACTAGTACATTTAGTACGTCGTCCCGGCTGAGGTGGGGGAGGGGCTTGATTGCCGGCAGCACATTGGGGGTGGGGTCTGGAGGGAGGTTGTGTGACACATCAAAGGGGGTCGTAGAAGCCGCACTGCTTGATGGTTCGATGCTGTGGTAGTCAAAGGTGGGGACACCAGGGGGATTCCCCTGTGGGGGAGGGGCTCTGCCGTTTTGGTAGGCTGCTGGTGCTCCAGGAAAGGGGTGGTCCCACTGTGTAGCAGTTGGGTGACCAAGGGGAGGGGCCAGGGGGCGTACCCACATGTCCTGTTGTCTGTAGATGGGTGTGGCACTTGGTGCCACCTGGTTGGGTGGGTAGGTGGGGCTGCAGAGGGTGGGCTGGGGGAACCCCCTGCTAATGATGATCGGCTCCTGGCTCTATAGACAGACAGACACACAGACACAATGTGATAACAGCGTTGCCACTACTCAAACAGTATGTATACACGTACTCAAACAGTATGTCTACACGTACTCAAACAGTATGTCTACACGTACTCAAATAGTATGTATACATACACACTCAAACAGTGTGTACACATACATACATGCATACGTGGCTCATGCCACGCAGCACCAAGCTAGACACAGCACTGTTTAGCACTGATGTGCAAGCCCACCACCACCCACCTTGTGTTTGTCTCTCTCTCTGCCTGGTAGGGACCCAAAGGCCGGGGAGGGGGGCGGGGCTGGACTGGCCACTTGTAGGTTTGTTGGCGACTGCAGGACACCAGGGGTATATCAATTATTAGAGTGCATATACAGCAATTGGGCATCTACCCAATGAAGGACTGTCAAACATAAACAATGAACACCATAGACATGAAATCACAGATGTAGTAAGGTCATGAAATAGCCAAATCGCGCAGTCCACATTAAGTAAGTACATCAGTTGGGCACTCCGTGTGTGCTGGAGACAGTCCTCACCATGATGGGCAGCTGCGGCTCTTTCTGCTGCTGTCTAACGAGAGGGGCCACTAGTTTAGGCCACGCCTCCACGAGGGCGGGGATGAAGCGAGACTGTGCACACAATTGCTGGTAGTTGGAGGAGACGGTGTACCGAAGAGCCTCAATCTTTGAGTCTGTCGTTGCCAGCAAAGGATCTGCAAAAACAAGAAGAGTGTGTTGAGGAACAAGAATCTGCTACAAGAGTTACAGGAGAGACAGAAGGGTCTCTGTCTTACCAGTCTTTGAAGCGTTCCTCTGAGCATTCTCGTAACAGACAAGGGCATCACTGTGAGACAGGATAAAGGAGGTTAACGGCAGTGCAGGATTCCAAACTTGATTACACAACTGGGAATGGGAACTCACATTGCCTGATCCACAGATTGGTACAAGATGGCCAGATTGCACCACGAGAGGGTGTGGGTGGGGTCGATGTAAATGGCGGAGAGATAGGCCTGTACCGCGTCACTGGCCTGCCCCTGTTGGTGGTACAGCTTGCTGCAGGGGGGGGAGGCGGGAGGGGGCAGTGATGGAGAGAGGTCAGAGTACTCAGGCTGTACCACTACAGTTGCGCCCGCAAGTTTGTGTGTGTGCGCTGCTTGCATCACTAGACTACTCATTAGACTACTCTTGTGATTGCCTCGTGCAGTGCAAACACTGCACAAATGGACTTGGACAGAGAAGCACTTAACTCCCCCACACTCCCTTGACCAACAATCGGTGGTGCATGGACAAGTCAAGAGGTGGCCTTACCAAACACAGTAATTTACAATTAGTTGCAGCTACTCAAGGGAATCCACGGGTTGAATGGACTGTTCTCATGTCTACAAAAAAGCATTTTTTAGCCTCCTACAAAGTGAATTGACAAATTATGTGTGACGAGGTCACGCTGGCAAAGCCACCCAAGTGCACCTGTCACCTATTAGTATTCTTGGTCTGCCCAGCCAGTCTGCCCCCATTTCTGTGTATGCACTGCCGCACTCACCCAATAGCACACCACACCTCAGGCCGGCTACTGTCTTTGCTAATGGCATGGCGAAGGGCCATGAAAGCCTCCTGCACCCTGCCCTGCGCCTCGTAGTAGCGCCCAAGGAGAAACCACGCATGCCAACAGGAGGGGCTAGCGCCCACAGCGCTGTTGAGCATCTCAAGGGCCTTCACGGAGCGCACGGGGCAGATCGCGTCAAGGGCTGGGCAGGTGTGGTACAGCCAGCCTACAGAGGGGCAAGATCATGTGACAATCACCATGGGAACAGAAGCACCGCCCGGTCAAGCCTGTCAAGAGACTGCCTGGTCAGCAGATGGCAGGTGAGGTGGCACCACACACCTAGCTTTCTGTACACAAGTGATGCAAGCTTCTGGCTGATGTTTGGCGTGGCTAGGATCTGGTTGAAGATATCTACTGCTTCCACAGGTCGCTTCAGGATCGCTTGCAGGTGTCCAATGTATACAAGGACTTTAGTTCATGGGAGGGAGGGAGGGAGGGAGGGAGGGAACATTAAGACAACAGTGCCCTTTCTGCACATGGCTAGACTTTTGCTCAGTGTGCTGTGTGTCCATGTGTGCGTGTTGCCTGACAATCTATCTTCACGAGGCGCATAGCTCAAACTACTGCCTACCTTCTGGGCGTGTGAGTGAACATGCTCTGGGATCCTCATAGACGGCAGTGAAGTCCTGGGGTTGATGAGAAGGGGGACATTGAGCATGGACCACGCCCCTTTCCTTGACTCCACCCCCTGCAGTTTACCTTTAGTGCTTGCTCGTAGTCCCCTTGTTTGTGGGCAAGGATGGCAAGTCGAAGCACTGCCTCGTTGGCCCGCGGGAAGGAGGGGGAGATGGAGAGGGCCCTGCGAAAGCAATCAGCGGCCTTCTCCCTATGGCAGGCGAATGACAATTCATCAATGCAGGCTCGTACCGTCCCAGTCTTGAAAACAGTTCCCACACTCATGCAACGCTCACCCACTAAACACTCCCCTACTTGGCCATGAAGCCCCTCCCCCTGACCTATGAAGCCCCTCCCCCTGACCTGCGAAGCCCCTCCCCCTGACCCATGAAGCCCCTCCCCCACTCACCTGTGAAGGTGGTCGAAGTGGAAGTACACAAGACCAAGTCCGTACAGGTAAGACACATCCGACAAGATGTTGCCATAGCGAGTGCCAAAACGTTCATAATGCAGTTTGGCTGTAAGGAGAGAGATCAGAATGCCGGACAACTCTATAGCGGCACCTCACACGTGGCCTTACTCCCATTGCTTTCCTTCTAGGCCACTGCTCAGCTAAACAAAGTAATGAATGCCCGTGACATGCCATGTCTGTCTAGCCCTGATGCAACACAAGAGCACTCCCTCTCCTGTGGAGTATTCACTGATCACTCCACAATACTGTCGCCTTTTAATGCCACGGAGCTACAGTCACCTTCCTCAAGCTCACTATGGTTGAAAGGGCCCAACAGCAGAGACCGCCAAAACTGTATTATGCTACGACTGCTACATGTCGTGCTCAAGCACCAATCACCCCACAAAGTCACTCAAGCACACGAGCTGCCATGCCAAACAGCTCACTGTTACCTTTGTCAAACTTTTCCAGGAGTAAGAAAACATGTCCCAATTGGCAGTCGAGTGAAGGGTCGTTAGCGACCACTCTTGTCCATGCTGCCACAGCCTGAGGGTGGAGGGGAAGAAGTGAGTGTGTGACAGCATCCTCCTTCTGTGCACAGGAGGCTTCGCTTTAGAGGCACTTCCAGAGTGACAACAGTCTTACTGGTTAACACACTCAAGGCAATCGACACCCCATCATAGTAAACAAGTGCACGCCTTGTGTGTGTGTGTGTGTGTGTGTGTACAGTGTGTACGGTGTGTGTACAATGTGTGTGTGTACTGTGTGTGTGTGTACGATGTGTGTGTGTACGATGTGTGGTGTGTGTGTGTGTGTGTGTGTGTGTGTACGGTGTGTGTGTGTGTGCAGCTATAGTTCTCTACCCTGAAGAAGATGTCACTCACCTTGAGAAGCAGGGCCCTCTGCACTGCTGTCCCCTGGGACTCAGTGTCGCCGTTGCAGCCACCCTCTTCTGTTTCCCGGACGACCGCAAAGCCGAAGTCGAGACTAAAGGGAACGAACGGACGCGTCACATCACACGGGAAATTACCCAAATTAACTAGCTCATTATAATACGTGCACTTTCCCCTTGGGGGAGACCTGCTATATAGCCAGCCCACGAACCAGTGCATGCACACGCTAGCTCACCGTCCTGCCGCGCAGTCGCCGCGCACAAGCACACACTCACCTACTTAAACCGCTGATCACATGGAGCTCTTCAGGCGTCAACTTCAAATCACCATTACACGGTGGCGAGGGGCGCGAGTCGCTATCGCTACTCAGCGCCGTGGGGAGGTGTGTCCCCTCTCCCGGAGAGCATGAACGGCTAGCAGGTTCGTTCTGGCCCTCCTCCGCAGGCGCTCTGTCGCCTTGCGCCCCACCTTCGTCACCCGTCGGCTGGCTAGCTTCGATTGATTCTGTCATTGTGCACATCGGAGCAGGAACCGGCATCAGTTTCAATGAAGTAGTGTCCTCCTGCGGAATCTACCCTCGTTCGCTGGAACTCAGGGACACGCTAGTGGCTCTCGGAACGCCTGCTTCGTCCGTAGCTGTAGATCTTACACATCAGGACGCAATGAATGTCATTTTATATAATGAATAAAGTATCGTTAACGATATTCATCATTTCCTAGAAATCATCCGCTTTTGGTTGCGCAATACCTCGTGTATGGCCGATAGGGATGAGAAGCGTTTGAGGAAGTTTGTGTCAACCCTTTGCAAGAAAGAAGCGTGCGCCATCCAGTATTGCTTGCAAGGTGAGGAGCACCGTTGTATGTAGACTGAATGGATGGTTTATTGTGATTACATGACCACACCGACTATTGAATATTAATAATGGGCACCAAACTGACTGTGTGTGCAACGGCTGTATCACGGCCTGCCGCATCCACATGGCGACATTTGATAGAGCGCGAATGATGGTTGTATATATGTAGTAGTTGCGTGGTGGGCAGCCAATGATGCAACCACAGGGCAACCGTAGCCAGACTGCTTGACTGTGCAAGGAAAAGCAGTATCTAGGTGCTAGTTGGTGGTGTGTGTGTCAATTAAAGTGCCAATGTCACGTGACCGTCCTTCCAGGAACGCGGAGGATGGTTCCACTTCCTTGAACGGGGTGTGGTTAGTACTAGTGGGGCGAGGTGAGAGCTTGAATCAGACTCACTTGAGCATGTAGCCCGGTTATTATTGTCTTACAGTCAGTTATGTAGGTAGAGACACGTGTCAGTTCTGCTTTGGCCAGGTAGGTAGCTAGCATCCTGAAACTGGTCATGGCGGTCATCTATCACATCCACGTTCCTCTGGTGACGGGCACAGACTCACAGGGGACTCCCCTCGCTAGCGTCAGTGCAGAAGTACATGTACATGCTTCAGGGAAGAATGGCCACCGAAGAGCCAAACACTGTTCTGTTGTGTCACTTTTCATGTCCTACCTGTTTAACCTGTTTGGAGCTTCTGTGACTGCCGACTAGTCACCTAGTGACGTGAATGACATGAGTGCTGTTGGCATGCAGTCTGTGCGTTCTGTGAGACGAGTTCTGTGCTTACTAGAACACACGCGCAGTGGTTGCTTGTTGGAGGCCAACACAGGATAATGATGAGAATCCTTTCGTTTATCCACTTCTCCTCAAGTTCCCTAAAACTACGGGCCGTAACATAAGGGTACACAAATGTGAGTGCTGAGAGTGTGTGCACCTGGTGAATTTCAGGTTGCTTGTCCCAATGTGGACAAACAAAAATCCAAAGGACCAATCAAATGCAACTTATACCGATCGATCGGGCACAGCTGATAGATGTGTCACTTGTTTGTTGTTTCCCTGCAGTGGGTCAAGCAACTTGAAACTGCCTGTGTGCGATTGGCCATGGTTGGCTGGGCGCTGTGCCACAACCAATGTAGCACGGTGGCAAGGGCTTGAAACCGCCTGTGTGCAATTGGTCCGGGTTGGCTGGGCGCTGTGCCACAACCAATGTAGCACGGTGGCAAGGCTAGGGGGGAAAGGGTATATAGCAATGTTGCTGTACAGGATGTGGTTTGGGCAGAATGTTGGCAGCAGTAGCACTTTGGCTATGGCTTCTTTTTACCATTTGGGTATGAGATCACCTAACCTGATATTTACACCTGAGGTAACAGCTGGGTTAGGGTAGGGGTAGGGTAGGGTTAGGGTTGTTATTCAGATGACCTTCCTAACCCCACTTGTAACCCTTGCTATCTGCCAACAAGGCATTGCTGTGTAGCATCTCGCATTGTCCCTCAGAAGAGGCGGGAAAGTGTAGCCATAGGGAGGCTAATGACTTGCATGTATGGCACTGTTTGTGCATGTGCTGCATGATGTGTGTGTGTGTGGTGTTTGTGTGGTGTGTGTGTGTAGTGTTTCTGTGGTGTGTGGTGTGTGTGTGTGGTGTTTGTGTGGTGTGTGTGATGTGTGTGTGTGGTGTTTGTGTGGTGTGTGTGGTGTGTGTGTGGTGTGAGTCTGTGTGGTGTGTGTGTGTGTGTGTGTGTGTGTGTGTGTGTGTGTGTGTGTGTGTGTGTGTATGTGTGTGTGTGTGTGGTGTGAGTCTGTGTGTGTGTGTGTGTGTGTGTGTGTGTGTGGTGTGAGTCTGTGTGTGTGTGTGTGTGTGTGTGTGTGTGTGGTGTGAGTCTGTGTGTGTGTGTGTGTGTGTGTGTGTGTGTGTGTGGTGTGAGTCTGTGTGGTGCACATGTGTGTGTATGCGTTTGCTAGTGCTGTGTGTTGTGCACCTGGTCGGCGTTGACCCTGTGCAGCCAACAGCTACCAGCCGGCCAAGTGTACACGAGAGCTGGCGGCTTTGGAAACCTGCTGCCGACAGTTGAGCAAGGAGCAGCTCCGTCACTCCGACACGTGCAGCGGTGTTGTGACATAGCGGTGGACGGTGGGCAGGATGGCCGATGCACATACACCACAGGAGCCTCCTCCGTCACCAAGTACTGTTGTGGTGAGGAGTGTGTCTGTGTGTCTGTGTGTGTGCGTGTGTCTGTGTGTGTGGTGTGTGTGTGTGTGTGTCTGTGTGTGTGTCTGTGTGTGTCTGTGTGTGTCTGTGTGTCTGTGTGTGTGTGTGTGTGTGTGTGTGTGTGTGGTGTGTGTGTGGTGTGTGTGTGTGTGTGTGTGTGTGTGTGTGTGGTGCATGTGTGTGTGGTGCATGCGTGTGTGTGTGGTGTGTGTGTGTGTGCATGTGTGTGTGTGCGTGTGTGTGTGTGTGCATGTGTGTGTGTGTGCGTGTGTGTGTGTGCATGTGTGTGCGTGTGTGTGTAGTGTGTGCGTGCATGTGGTGTGTGTGTGCATGTGTGCATGTGTGTGTGCGGTGTGGTGTGTGTGCATGTGTGCATGTGTGTGTATATGCGTGCGTGTGCATGCGTGTGTGCATGCTTGCATGTCTGTGGGTGTGATGTCATTCTTTTATTCTGACTTCCAGTTACCTACTTTGATGTGGTAGAGGATGTCTCAAACACACACACACACATGCACACACATGCTGTTCCTTTATGCAGGAGTTCCTAAAGAGGGACCCTTGGAATGCAGTGCTGTTCCTCTTTCGCAGTGTTCTCCTCTGCACTTCCTTCCTCGCCATCATCCCTCTCTTTGGGTGAGTCTCTATATATACCTCACTCAGCCAACTAGTCATGCATAGCCGCCCGCTCTTCCTGCCTCCATTTTTACAGACTGATGTCATCACTTGGCAGGAATGTGATGATATCAGGAAGTGTGTTTAGATAAACCATAGATGTGATCTTCATAATTATATCCTAATATGGGTTGTACGAACATCTTTATATATCCAAATATGGGTAACAGAGCCACTGTGGTCTGTGCAGCTGTGGGGGGAAGGGGAGACAGATGTGGGCAGTAGGGCAGTTTGGAAGCTGCAGGGTTGCACTGGTTGTGTTGTTGGAAGCTACACTTCCAAGCCACACCTGGCGGACTATGCAGGTGTTGGGTGTGATCTAAGGCTGGGGCTACCCAATGATGCCACAGCACAACGTGAGACCCACTACCTGGTCTTACCTATATACTACACTAGTATACTATACTACCTATATACTCTACTAGTATACTATACTACATATATACTCTACTAGTATACTATACTACATATATACTCTACTAGTATACTATACTACATATATACTCTACTAGTATACTATACTACATATATGCTATACTAGTATACTACCTACCTATATACTCTACTAGTATACTATACTACATATATACTACACTAGTATACTATACTACCTATATACTCTACTAGTATACTATACTACATATATACTATACTATATATTCTATACTACCTATATACGTACTATACTAGCCTGGCTTGCTAGGAGCTCCCATTTAACGGCCGGGGAACAGTTAGATGGGATGGTCTAGCAAGCCAGACGATCGCTTTAGCCCAATTAGTTTCTCACGCCAGACCCTAGTCCCAGAGAGCGTATTATTTTGCAATATTGTTAGCCCTGAGCCCATCACGCGTCCCTAAAACTGGAACATCTGTTGGCCCGCGAGACTATGACTTAGGTGAGCTGCGTAAACAGAGTAGGAAGTTGCACTGAACACAGCAACGAGGAGCCAAAGGCGATATGCAACTTGTCTCGTTGTCCTCTCTGAGAGAGGCACCCTGAAGCTGTGTGGTGTGTGTTGACTTCTGACCTCTCTCAGCCTCCTCACACACTGCTGCAGTATGCTCTGACCTCTCTCAGCCTCATCACACACTGCTGCAGTATGCTCTGACCTCTCTCAGCCTCATCACACACTGCTGCAGTATGCTCTGACCTCTCTCAGCCTCATCACACACTGCTGCAGTATGCTCTCTGAGCAGTACCAATTCTTTCTAATTGCTAGTTTGGCTGGAAAACTTGCATTGGCCAAGCACCAATAAAATGTTGGCCCTGTGGTCACTTTGTGGTATTCTGTGGTCACTTTATGCCCTCCATGGAATGTGGCCGGGAAGTAGCAGATGTGCACTGGATCATATCCACTCCCGCATATATACCTGTGATGTGCGGGTTTGCAAGGGGACTGGTGATCTAATCCACTTGTTTTGATGTCCTCTTAACTTGGCACTCTGTGGCTTCCCTTTCCTTTGATCTAACTTTCACTCGTCATGGGTTTATTGATGCCTGTAGCAAGCTCCAGTGCTCCCAGTGACCTCATGGGCAGGGACACTTGCTTGCACCGTAAACAAGGTGCTCACAGAGGAAGCACACACACACGCACACACGCACAGTGGCATTTGCTTTAGGGCTAGTCTAGCTAGCCAGACCACTAATGGTGCTTAAGGTAGTAGGTACGGCTAAAGTGATGGAATCAAACTTGCATGATTTTTGGTACAGCTGTTTGGTTATAGATCTTGTTCTCATATCCGAGATTTTATTCCAAGCATCGCTTGCCTGCACGAGTTATAGGAGAAACAAAAGAACGTTTATTCGTGTCAATTTTCAAGTAAGAACTGATCAATGGATGGTGCGAAATGTAATTGCTGCACTGAGAGCAGAAGAAGCAGGGCTGTGGCTGAAAGGCTGTCTTTGGAGGCGGCTTTCGCTATTTTAGAAGAGAAATTTCTGGACAATGGGTAAGCCCTAACTAAGAACTGCCTGTGCATTCAATGCGAATCTGCGAATGGTCATATATTTTCAGTCTGGCTTCACTTGGCTGGGCACTCACCAGAGTGGAGACTAAGTGATAAAAAAGCCCTGCATGTGCACAGACAGGATGGAAGTTGTTGGATTGAGGTTTCCCATGAGACATTCATCATAGGCTCTGGGTACTCCGTCACTGCTAGTCCACAAGACTGTCTGTGCGTGTGAAGCAATCATGGAGTGTCACTGCCCGATGGACAGAGTCTCAGCCACAAGTGTCACTGCCTGATGGACAGTGACTTAGCCACGAGTGTCACTGCCTGATGGACAGTGACTTAGCCACGAGTGTCACTGCCGGATGGACAGTGACTTAGCCACAAGTGTCACTGCCTGATGGACAGTAACTTAGCCACGAGTGTCACTGCCTGATGGACAGTGACTTAGCCACGAGTGTCACTGCCTGATGAATAGTGACTAAGCCACTAGTGTCACTACCTGATGGACAGTGACTTAGCCACGAGTGTCACTGCCTGATGGACAGTGACTTAGCCACGAATGTCACTGCCTGATGGACAGTGGCTTAGCCACAAGTGTCACTGCCTGATGGACAGTGTCTTAGCCACGAGTGTCACTGCCTGATGGACAGTGACTTAGCCACGAGTGTCACTGCCTGATGGACAGTGACTAAGCCACTAGTGTCACTGCCTGATGGACAGTGACTTAGCCACAAGTGTCACTACCTGATGGACGGTGACTAAGCCACTAGTGTCACTGCCTGATGGACAGTGACTTAGCCACAAGTGTCACTACCTGATGGACAGTGACTAAGCCACTAGTGTCACTGCCTGATGGACAGTGACTTAGCCACTAGTGTCACTGTGTGTGATGAACAAACCAACTATGATGCTAAGATGCTGACAACTAAGAGATGAGAACACATACCGCCCTGTGAAGAAGGATCCTGGCCAACCTACTCACTCCAGTGGTTAGACGATCCAGGTAACATGTGCGCAACTCCAGGGACTTCGCTGAGTTCATCTCCCAGCAGGCCCTGAGAGAAGATGAGGTGATGGTATCCTTTGATGTTGTGTCCCTGTTTACATGTGTCCCAATGGACCTGGCTGTCCAGATCGCATACGGCAGACTGGAGAAGGACCCCACCCTCCCTGTTTCAGTAGTGATTGCCAACCTAGTGATGGAGGACTTTGGACAGAGAGCTCTGGCTACTTTTCATTCCCCTCCCCGCTTTTGGAAACACTACGTGGACGACACCTTCACGGTCCTCCCTTGCAACCTGGTGCAGGAGTTCCTCAGCCACCTCAAGAACATAGAACATGCATCCAGCTCACTTTTGAGAAGGAGACAGAAGATGGGAAGCTGCCTTTCCTGGATGTATGTTTGTGCAGAGAGTCTGACGGGTCTGTCACTACATCAGTGTATAGAAAACCAACGCACACCAACCAGTACCTGCCTTCTGACTCACACCATCCTGTGGCACACAAGGCCTCAGTGGTGAGGACGTAGATGAGCAGAGCCAGAGAACTATCATCGAACGGTGTGGTACGTGTGGCAGAGGAGGAGAGAGTTGTGGATGCCTTGAAGCAGAATGGCTACCCACTGAGGTTCATCCAGAAGCACTCACGCTGCAGTAACCTGCCCAGACCAGTGGAAGAGGACCAGAGGCCTACAAGGACCAGTCTGACCTTCCCCTACGTACATCAGCGGTCTATCTGAGACAATCAGAAGAATCCTTGGACCTCTAGACATCAGAGTGGTTTTCCGTCCACACAGCACTCTCAGACGCCAACTAGTCCATCCCAAGGACCCTGTACCCATGGACCAACGCACAGGCGTGGTATACCAGATCCCCTGTTCAGAATGCCCCAAGGTGTATGTTGGCCAGTCTGGCAGAACCCTGAAGCACCGCCTCAGTGAACACCGACGGGCACTACAGAAAGGAGATGTGGCTGCATTGGCTTTGGCGGAGCATGTATGGTCCACAGGCCATCAGGTGAACCTGTCCGAGGCCGAGGTCATGGACAGCCACCCCTCTGTAACAACAAGGTGTCTCCTCAAGAGTTGGCACATTCAGCGCCACCCCAACACCCTGAGCCGAGAGAAAGGAACTCTGCCTAGAGAGTACATGGCTCTACTGGACTAGCCTGCATGGTTTGGACTAGCATAGTATACTGCATGACAATGAACAAAATGCATGTATAATATTTCACTATTCATTTATTATATTTTTATTTTTAACGTTATTCATTACCACACAGCCCTCACAGCATCCACTGTCACCATCACCTTTATAAATGCATGAGTGTTTTCTTGTCATCATTCCCTGATGATGGTAGCTGTATGCTACCGATACGTTGGAAAACAAGTTTCCCAATTATTGGCTACTGTTTACAAACCTACGAGATGTCTGAACTAGCCAGCCACTCAGGCCTTTTCAACATTTTTTAAAAGTGCTTGCCTTGCTGTGCTGCTGTTGGTTGCAGAACCTCAGGAATATACTGTTCGTAGCAGTCATCGTCTCCTTATTAGCTGCTGTAGACTCCCATGGAATCAGCTACGGACACAAGAAGTGAAGCAGTATAATTGTACGATATCAAGCAGAGCAAAAGTGTAGCAGAAAGTGTGACTTGTTAAATTTAATGGAACAAGCAGTACAGTTATGGGCTCAACAAAACTTGTCATAGATGTCGTCCCATCTTCACAGGTCTTTCTCTAATGCCTCTGTTTGGTTTAGTGGGAATGGGCAGACCGGCAGGAGCCGCTTTCTATAAGTGTGCCTGCAGTCAATCACTTTCAGTCTCTAGCCAGATCTCAGCTTGCCACAAGATACCGGACATGATGCAATTTATTATTTTGACGCCAGCACATATCTTCACCCTGAAGAAGGCCAGTGCATCTGACAGAAACGTTGCCAAGATTGCTAACAGTCAAAAGCTGGTGTCTACGCAAAGGACCAGCTGAGAAGCCCTCACTTCAGTTCTGTACTGTCAAGCGTCGTCATCAGGGAATGAGAAACAGGGCTGCTGTGACAAACACAGCAGGAAGATAAAGTGTTAAACAAATCAAATCAAATCCAATAAATGATCAAATCAAAGTATTTGTGAGAACTACGAAGAATCTATGATCAAAGATACGGTGGTTGTGATCGGGCTGGGAGTGGAACTCTATGTCAGTGAATGTCTCCTCAAGGGGTGCCCAGGCCGTAGCCAACATCTTCGGATGTTCATGTTGTTTATCCTTAACATGGTTATGTGCCTCTGCCAGACACGAGCCTCTATCAGACATGAGCCTCTGCCAGACATGAGCCTCTGCCAGACATGAGCCTCTATCAGACACGAGCCTCTGCCAGACACGAGCCTCTACCAGACACGAGCCTCTACCAGACACGAACCTCTACCAGACACGAGCCTCTGCCAGACATGAGCCTCTACCAGACACGAGCCTCTACCAGGCACGAGCCTCTGCCAGACACGAGCCTCTGCCAGACATGAGCCTTTGCCAGACATGAGCCTCTACCAGATTATTGTCAAATGGTGCTTGGCAGTTTGCAGACAGTCAACCTGCGCATTCCCCTGTTCAGTCGGGCTAGTGCTGCTCTGTCTTGTGATGTACTGACTGTGCAGCCATGTTCTGGTCAGAGTCAGGAGCCATTTTGGTATCATTTTGAAATAGAGGTTGTATTAGCCAGTGCAGGAGTGGGCAGGGCAGAGGGTGGGGCTTGTTCATTGACTGACATCATGAATCATTGTCAGTAAGTGTTATGCAAGCTGGTGAACTTGTGCAAGTTCGCTAACTACATCATGCAGCATTGACATGTACTTATGTATGTATAACTGTAGATTTGGCCAAGTGACCATCACATGCAGTGCTTACCGCAGTTGTGACAGCCCCCCTAAGCTAGCCATTAGCTGGTGCATTCATAGCCACAACCAGACAGGATGTCTGCTTCTTGGTTTATTTCCCGCCGCTTACGTACCCTTCTTCCCATTTAGTGTGTTTAGGTAAGCTGTTGAAGTGTTTGGCTCAAAGTAACTTTTGAAAAGCGGATGTACATACACCTCTCCCTGCACGCCTCACACTGCACGCACCACACTGCATGCACCACACTGCACACCTCACACTGCGCACCTCACACTGCACACCTCACACTGCACATCTCATACTGCACACCCCACACTGCACACCTCACACTGCACGCCTCACACTGCACACCCCACACTGCACGCACCACACTGCACACCCCACACTGCACACCTCACACTACACACCCCACACTGCACACCTCACACTGCGCACCTCACACTGCACACCTCACACTGCACACCTCACACTGCACACCTCACACTGCACACCCCACACTGCACGCCCCACACTGCACACCCCACACTGCACCCCACACTGCACACCCCACACTGCACACCCCACGCTGCACACCTCACGCTGCACACCTCACACTGGACACCTCACATTGCACACCTCACACTGCACACCCCACACTGCAAACCTCACACTGCACACCCCACACTGCACACCCCACGCTGCACACCCCACACTGCACACCCCACACTGCACGCCCCACACTGCACACCTCACACTGCACACCCCACGCTGCACACCTCACACTGCACACCCCACACTGCACACCCCACGCTGCACACCCCACACTGCACACCTCACACTGCCGCACCACACTGCACACCCCACACTGCACACCCCACGCTGCACACCCCACACTGCACACCCCACGCTGCACACCCCACACTGCACACCCCACACTGCACGCCCCACACTGCACACCTCACACTGCACACCTCACATTGCACACCTCACACTGCACACCCCACGCTGTACACCCACACTGCACACCTCACACTGCACACCTCACATTGCACACCTCACACTGCACACCCCACGCTGCACACCCCACACTGCACACCCCACGCTGCACACCCCACACTGCACACCCCACGCTGCACACCCCACGCTGCACACCCCACACTCCACACCTCACACTGCACACCTCACATTGCACACCTCACACTGCACACCTCACACTGCACGCACCACGCTGTACACCCCACTCTCCACACCCCACGCTGCACACGCCACACTGCACACCTCACATTGCACACCTCACGCTGCACACACCACACTGCACACCTCACGCTGCACTCCCCACACTGAACTCCCCATGCTGCACACCCCACACTGCACACCTCACACTGCACACCTCACACTGCACACCTCACATTGCAAACCTCACACTGCACACCCCACACTGAACTCCCCACGCTGCACTCCCCACGCTGCACACCTCACCATGGTTACCATTTGAATACTTTGGTTTACTGATACTTTGTGTTACACAATCAGGACAGGAAGTTGTAAACTCCTGTCACCTAGGTGATGTGCTCCCCTCTCCATTGTGTGCAGGCCGCATGTGGGAGCACAGTGCTACTTTTGGAGCATGCGAATTGCCTTGATGGCCTACAGCATTCGCCTGACACAGCGCAAGAGACAGGCTGGGGTAAGCGGAGGAGTCACACACCTCCCCCTCCATCTCCCTCCTCTCACACCTCCCTCTCCCTCTCCCACACACCCCTCTCCCTCCCCCACACACCCCTCTCCCCTCCCTCCCCCTCCCCTCCCTCCCCCTCCCCCACACCTCCCTCTCCCTCCCCCAACACACCCCTCTCCCCCCCACACCCCTCTCCCCACACCTCCCTCCCCCAACACACCCCTCTCCCTCCTCCCACACCTCTCTCCCTCCCCCTGTAGGTGTCTCTCTTTAGCCGAGACTTCCTCGCACTGTTCTGCTCCGAGGACAGTGGCCACTATGTGTGGTACTCCCTCCTCTACCTCTCCTGCCACCCCTCAGCATGTATCCACACTTGGAATGGGGACTGGGCATTTCAGAATGGGGACAGGATGTTGTAGAACAGCCTTGCACTCATTCCCAATAGGGCTGAATGCCAGAGAATACACACTTTCTGAGATTTAGACCCACTTTGGAAGTAATATCCAAATTTGTGCTTACCTCACCCGAGTCGAGTCCAGGAGTGTATCACGTACTCAGCTAGAGGAAGCATTTTGTGGACTCTCACATATTTCCTCCTTTCCACTCCCCACCAATGAGACAGGTGCTGCTGGTCCTTTCCACTCCCCACCAATGAGACAGGTGCTGCTGGTCCTTTCCACTCCCCACCAATGAGACAGGTGCTGCTGGTCCTTTCCACTCCCCACCAATGAGACAGGTGCTGCTGGTCCTTTCCACTCCCCACCAATGAGACAGGTGCTGCTGGTCCTTTCCACTCCCCACCAATGAGACAGGTGCTGCTGGTCCTTTCCACTCCCCACCAATGAGACAGGTGCTGCTGGTCCTTTCCACTCCCCACCAATGAGACAGGTGCTGCTGGTCCTTTCCACTCCCCACCAATGAGACAGGTGCTGCTGGTCCTTTCCACTCCCCACCAATGAGACAGGTGCTGCTGGTCCTTTCCACTCCCCACCAATGAGACAGGTGCTGCTGGTCCTTTCCACTCCCCACCAATGAGACAGGTGCTGCTGGTCCTTTCCACTCCCCACCAATGAGACAGGTGCTGCTGGTCCTTTCCACTCCCCACCAATGAGACAGGTGCTGCTGGTCCTCTCCACTCCCCACCAATGAGACAGGTGCTGCTGGTCCTTTCCACTCCCCACCAATGAGACAGGTGCTTGGTCCTTTCCACTCCCCACCAATGAGACAGGTGCTTGGTCCTGCTGGTGCTTCTGTTTGTTCATGAAACATATTAATATACGTGTGATCATTGACGCAGACCTCCAGACAGGGTCTGTCTATTGACAGGCTCACGTGGTGATTAGCAACTTAGCAATGTCTGTGGATTGGGTAGTGTACAGTGGCTCAGTTGTGCTGTGTGGGAGGGTAGTGGTGAGTGTGTGTGTGTGTGTGCGTGTGTGTGTGTGTATGTCTGTGTGTGTGTGTGTGTGTGTGTGTGTGTGTGTGTGTGTGTGTGTGTGTGTGTGTGTGTGTGTGTGTGTGTGTGTGTGTGTGTGTGTGTGCACGTGTGTGTGTGTGTGTATACGGATGGGATGTGGATGGGTGGGTGGGGTTGTGTACTTTCTGCTGTGATCCCTTGACCCTTCGGAGTCTTCCTCATGCCACTCCTCCTCTACGCTGTGTTCCAAGTCCCCCAGTATGCAGCTGGACTGACCCAGGTGAGAGGGCGTGGCTCTCAGTGGGCGTGACCCATGGTACAAGTGATGTGTGCCGATGTTGTCACTCTCACACTACAGGTGGCCAACCTCAGTGTAGGGAAGTGAGTCAGAGTGAAGGAGGGTACACAGAGAGGTCACGTGTGTGTATGTGAGAGGGGTAGTGCTTCTAGCCAGTGTGTGGAGTGTGTTTCAGATGTGACCACTGCCCTCCCCCTCCCCAGCCTGGTCGGGCGCCTGCACACTTGGGTCCACGGGAAGCAGACGGGTATTCTGCGCTTCATTGCCACATCTGAGATCTTTCTTATGGTGATAGTGGTCTTCAACATTTTCAGGTGAACAAGACCACTCCATTCCTCCCCCCCCCCACACACACACCCATCACACCAACAATCACTCACCCCTCTCCTCACTTGCCCAATCTCTACCCCTCCCCCACCCCTTCCTACCTCACCTTAGTATTGCGCCCAGCAGCTACCTTCGCTACCTACCACGTTGCTACTATTGCACAATCGCGATAGCAGCGCAAAGGGAGGGGCTGGCGAGCAAGACTAACTCACCTCGCCCCTCCCTCCATCACTTCACCCTCCCCCTCCCCCCCATCACTTCACCCTGCCCCTCCCCCCATCACTTCACCCTGCCCCTCCCCCCCATCACTTCACCCTGCCCCTCCCCCACAGTGGTGTCGGTGTCCTGTACGCCCCCGTTGGACACTACTACTTCCTCAAGTGGCGCTACCAGTCTCGGAGGAACCCCTACGTGAGGTCAGGCTCACTCGAGCCCACTCCTGGTCAGTGCTGTGCTGATCGACCTGTGTCTGCCCCTCCCAACACCTCACACCTCACAGGATTATGTTTAGTGAGCTCCGTGTTGCTGCCGAGGTCCTGATGAGACATCCGTCTTGTCCTCAGTTTGTGAAGAACACACTGAACAGAGCTATAGCCTTCCTATCCTCACTAGCTCCTCCTCCTCCCACCACTCCACAGTAGTCCAGGCAATCTCTTTAGTGTGCACAGTGAAGTGATGGCAGGCCTGAGAGTGTGTGGTGTGTGGGCATAGTGATGTGGAGTACTTCCATGGTTGTGGAGGAGTGTGTGTGTGTGCACGTGTGTGCGCGTGGCAGGGCGCATTGCAACAATACCATTGGCATCACTGTGACAATACGCGTGAAATGTGTGAGCATTAGATGACTGGAGGACGTGTGCAATCGCATGAGAGATTGGCGGAAGTAGTAATTGGTCCTCAGTTTATACGGAAGCAAGGCGTAAATACCAATTACATTTATATTGCTCTGCTCCGAGTTTTGTTTTGACCAGAACAGCTGAGGTTGGCTGTCTTGCTGGGACGGGCAGAACTAAAGGTAAGGACAGCCAATGCCGCCACTCTCCCAGCGGGCACGCGGCACATGTCATCCGCTCGTGCTGTGACATGTCTCCCCGCCCCTCAGCGTCCGCCACACCAGTTCGTCGAAGGTCGTGGTAGACGTACGTAGCAGAAGTCAAGAGTGGAGTGAGTTGTTCGGTTGACAAACGTGGTGTGTGGCGGCGTAGGAGAGGCGAGCAGGCAGCATGAAGCGGTCCGTCTCCCTCACAATGATTGACAGAATAGACGAAGGTGAGTGGACGTGGATGTTAAATGAGGCTTCACTTCACTGACCGGGCAGTAGTTATTGCTTTGCGACACATGAACATCACTTGTGAGGCGAGTCGTTCTTGTATGGGGCAACCTGTCAGCGTGCGTGCGTGCGTGCGTGTGTATGTCATGCATTGAACCATCGTGAAGCAGGCGACACGGGGAGGGGGGGGGGGGGGGGGGGTGAAGTCATTTGGCTCACCACGTAGGTGACCGTACTGGACCTAACGCCTCCCTGGTCGTGTGCTGTCATGTTCAGTACTCGCACGGGAGCCTGTAGGGGAGATCTAGTTCTGCTACCACTGTCTTCTACTGGAACAGAGAGGCAGTCCCACTTCCCCCCATTTCCTTTCATCCCCTCCCCTCCCTACCCCTCTCATCCCCTCCCCTCCCTTCCCCTCCCCTCTCCTCCCATCCCCTTCCCTCACCCTACAGACGCTCGGCCGTCTTTTGTTCAGTATGCCCCACGAGAGAAGCTCAAGCCCACTCGCTCTGTTCCGGTGCGGTCCTCCTCTTTCACCTCCTCATCGCGGGTGGAAATTCTCCGCCGCAGAGTGGACGGAGACCAAAGGGTGCGGTCCAGCAGCAGCGGAAGTGCGGGGAGCAGAGCACTGTCCACCTCTCCCGCCCCTCCCCCTCACCGCGTTAGCTCACCCACACAGCGAGTGCTACAGCTGAAGAAGGTGGGTGTTTGAGCACTGGCGGTGTGTGTGTGCATGCATGTGTGTGCATGTGTGGTGTGTGTGTGGCATATATGTGTGTGTGCATGCTGTGTGTAGTGTGTGCATGTGTGTGCATGTGGTGTGTGCATGTGTGTGCATGTGTGTGCATGTGGTGTGTGCATGTGTGTGCATGTGGTGTGTGCATGTGGTGTGTGCATGTGTGTGCATGTGGTGTGTGCATGTGTGTGCATGTGTGTGCATGTGGTGTGTGCATGTGTGTGCATGTGGTGTGTGCATGTGGTGTGTGCATGTGTGTGCATGTGGTGTGTGCATGTGGTGTGTGCATGTGTGTGCATGTGGTGTGTGCATGTGTGTGCATGTGTGTGCATGTGTGTGCATGTGGTGTGTGCATGTGGTGTGTGCATGTGTGTGCATGTGGTGTGTGCATGTGTGTGCATGTGGTGTGTGCATGTGTGTGCATGTGGTGTGTGCATGTGTGTGCATGTGGTGTGTGCATGTGTGTCTGTCGTGTGTGCACATGCTTATGTGCTTATGTTCTCTCTTTCTCTCTATCTCTCTCTCTCCACAGCAAGCTGGCATGGGGGAGCAGAAAAGGGAGATAGCAAGCGAGAAGTAAGCGAAACACAATTAACTTCACTCACTTTATCACTTTTGAGAGGGCTGCATCAGTTAGGTCACCTAGGCAACCCACACCCAGCCCTGGTGACCCCCCAGGGTGAAACAAACTTGGTAATTACTCACTTAATTCCTCAAAACCCCAGCTGCTTTCCTTGGGGCACAGGTATGCTGTATCAGTGACGAAAACAGGCATGCATTAGCTGGTCGTTGTAAACAGTTATAATGTGACCTCGGTGGTGTTGGAGTGAAGTAAGGGATTGCATAACCCTTGTGTGGGGCCATACCTGTACTGTCTTGTCACGTCACTGCTGCGTCACTGCTGCGTCACTACTGTGTCACTGCTGCGTTCTCCCCTGTCCCTCACATGCAGGCAGTACACCACTTCTCTTACGCTGACAAAGTCATGCGACAACCTGGAGACCCTCTCATTGGTTGGCTGCAGCACACACATGCACACCACACACACATGAGATGCAAGTACACACACACATACCACACACAACACACACAGAGAGGGAGAGGGAGAGGGAGAGGGAGAGGGAGAGGGAGAGGGAGAGGGAGAGGGAGCGAGGTACAAGGGCCACCTGTTTGCAGGCTTTGTGGTGTTTTGGCTTATGTGCCCAGCTGATCAGCTAGTTCATCTCTGTTGATTACTGCTGAGACATGCAGACACAGTGTGTCTACCATGGGATGCTGGTGCTGTTGCCACCAATGTGGTGTCTGTGTACATACACAGGAGGAGTTGGAGGGCAAAGATGTTGCCATGGAGACTGGAGCTACCTCCCTTCCCACCTCCTTCCTGTCCCCAAGCTCCCCCTCTGGCTTAGACATGCGCTCGCGGTCACGCAGTCTCACCCCCACCAGCCCCCACCCCACCAGCAGACGAAGCCATGTGTGAGTCTTTTCCATCGCCACGGGACACGTGTCACCATTCACTCATTCACCTTGTGCAAATGGTCCTGCAGTGGTTTCACGGTGCCGTCCTAACGCACACCACCAGCTATCTGATAATGTGAATACACTTGTTTTGGAGGACAGACAGGCACACTTTCACTCTTGGACTGTTGTATGTTCTGTGATGAGAAGCAGACAAGTGTCTCCTCCCAATAGTGTATATGTCCAATTGTTCTGTGGGAAAAACACTCAGCACATAGGATGATTCATGTCACATGGGTATCACATGACTCATGTCACACGGGTATCACATGACCCATGTCACATGGGTATCACATGACTCATGTCACACGGGTATCACATGACCCATGTCACACGGGTATCACATGACCCATGTCACACGGGTATCACATGACTCATGTCACATGGGTGTCACATGACACATCGCATGGGTCTCAACTTGTGTCACACGGGTGTCACATGGTGCCTTCCCTGCAGTACTGGCAAACGACCCGTGTCTCTAACACTCACACTTGGCAAAAGAAGAGGTTTGTTGTGTCTGCGCTTGCACCTGCTCTCTTATGCATGCGTGTTACTTTGACTTTGTTCTCTCTTCTCTCAGCTATGGACCAGGAGGAAATGGATGTGGGGGACATGTCCCTCCCGTCCAGCAAGAACCGACTAGTGTGTGTCTCCCCGCTCCACGTGATCGCCTCCTCCCCTTGCACAAGCCCCATCTGTGGTTCACCCTTGCAGAAGTCCTTCTCCGCCCACCACCGAGCGTCCCTCTTCCCACCGGATCCCACAACCTCACTCACTGGATCCACTAGTAACTCGCGCGATATCCACGCACTCATGTGTAGTGACAGTGATGAGGGGGAGGGGGAGGGGGAGGGCGACCTGTGCATCTCCCTCTCACCACACCACAAGGTGGACACAGGCTACATGGTGTCGTCCAGTGGGAGGTGGTACCATGTGGGCGTGGACAACTATGGGGACGCCAGAATGGCCGCAGTGAAACTCAACCTGCGGTTCCCAGAAGAGTCGGAGGAAGTGCTGCGTAGCCGGAGGTCTTCCAGTGAGTCGGATGCAAACAGCATGGCGGATCAATCGATGCACACCCCACTCTCGCCTCAAGGACTGAAGTTCCTACAGTTTCCTACCTCTGTAACATCCTTGGCCACACCCATGCCCCTCCCCCATCTCACCCCCTCGCATGCCACACCCACTGTCACCTTATCCTCCAACCACATGCATAGTTCAACTAACGGTGAAGTGACCTCAGACAAAGCAAGCTCGGGTAGTGATTCTGAGACTGGTTATACCAGGGAACCAAAGTGGAAACATAGACTACGAAGTGAAAGTGGGACCAAGCCTGCCGCCCTTCTGCGGTCGTCTGCTTCTTCTCCACTCGTTAATTCGGCCTTCTCCATGACAGCCGGTGGGAGTGGGGCCAAGAGCTCAAAGGATGTCGACATGGATGAATTAGAGATGGGCAATGCAGTAAAAAACTTTGAAGCACATCTTTTTGCTCCAAACCAGGGTTCCGCCCATCACCAAACTCTCTTAATCCAAGATGAGGGCTCTCTCGGCTTCACGCCACAATGTACTGTGGAAATGACAGAGGAGTTCTAGCCTGGCTCAGTTCTGTTGTGAGGTTTGACCATGCAACGTGGACTGTGTGACATGATATGCTGTGACTGTGCTGTAACAACACACTTCAACTACTTTTCTGACAACCCTTTTTGTTGCTCGTGTTTTGTACATGTCCCTTTTATTCCAGGTCTGCATGAGAGTTTATAAGGACAAAGTGCCCAACACTGACACTGGCGCTGCTGTTCCTCCACGTGATAACTGCATGCTGTGGCAGCAGTCGCGTTGAGCTTGACAAGCACAGCGGGCTGGCAGCATGATAGTGTACATGGCAGTGACCAAATGGTAGCATGTGGCTGGCTCTACATCACTTGCTTCCTGCACCACACATCACACTAGTGTCACACACACACTGCCCGCAGAATGTCACACACTAGTGTCACACACACACTGCCCGCAGAATGTCACACACTAGTGTCACACACACACTGCCCGCAGAATGTCACACACTAGTGTCACACACACACTGCCCGCAGAATGTCACACACTAGTGTCACACACACACTGCCCACGCCACATGTCACACACTAGTGTCACACTGCCCACGCCACATGTCACACACTGGTGTCACACTGCCCATACCACATGTCACACACTAGCGTCACACTGCCCATACCACATGTCACACACTAGCGTCACACTGCCCATACCACATGTCACACACTAGAGTCACACTGCCCACACCACATGTCACACACTAGAGTCACACTGCCCATACCACATGTCACACACTAGAGTCACACTGTCCACACCACATGTCACACACTGGTGTCACACTGCCCACACCACATGTCACACACTGGTGTCACACTGCCCACACCACGTCACACACTGGTGTCACACTGCCCACACCACATGTCACACACTGGTGTCACTGCCCACACCACATGTCACACACTGGTGTCACTGCCCACACCACATGTCACACACTAGTGTCACAATGCCTGCACATTCTACGGGCTGACACTGTGTACAGTGCCGTGTGGCTGACCTGGCCGCTTGAAAGAAACCTTTTTCGACCATTGCTTCATGTACCAAGCACGAAGTATAAAATAATACCAAACCCCAACCCCAACCCTAATACTAAAATGACCGTTAACACTATAACCGAACAAATGTAATACTGAAACATGGTAATAGCAAAACACGCACTCTGGATTGGTACGCTTGGTAATTCAACTCGACCACCGAGCGCCGGTGGAAAAAGGGCAATTAGACCTACTTAATAGTTCAAGCCCGGGCAACGCTATCCCATTTGACGATATTGTCCGCCGAATCCACTATTGCATTAGTCTGGCCCGCTAGACCCCACTTCTCGCCGCGGCTTTGGCCGAAGTTGGTCTAGCGGGCCAGACTACTATTGCATGGGCATGGGCAACAAATGGCGCCGACTATGTAGTATGAGCGAGACCAGGTCCTGTTCGCGCGCAGTGGGCGTACGAGGGCGAGGTGGAGCAGTGGGCGGAGGAGGAGGCGGTGGAAAGAGAGAGAGAGCTGGCGGAGATGACTGGATGGCTTGAGCAGGTTGCTGCGCTGGAAGAGAAGAGAGGGTCTTCGGTTCATGGCTCAGAGAGCGAATCGATCGGAGTGTAGCGAAAACTGTTTGCGCGAGTATTAGCCGCTAGAGAAGTGTTCATCGAAGGTGCGAGGGGTGGGTGGGACAGATGGTGGGTGGTGGAAGGGAGGTGTGGCGGGTGGGACAGTGCTGGAAATGGGACAATAGGGTGGCGTGTGTCGTGTCCTCATGCACCAGTCTGTCTAAACAGGCCACTTTTACGTTCCTGGTGCGTGTATATCTTATCTCCAGTTGAATGTGATCCAGCAGTGCGCGGAGGTGAACGTCTGGTTGGCTCAAATTGTCGTGCGTGCGTATGTATCTATTTCCAGTTGAATTAATGTGATCTAGCAACCCAGTTTGTGTGCAGAGCAGTCCAATTGTGTTGATATTTGCTTCCACTGTGAGGCCAACCATCCCCAGACTGTGCATAGGGCTCAGACGAGAAAACTGCAACATTACAGGTAGGACTGTGAGGGCTGTGGTGTGGAGCTGGCATTGTTGGGAGTGGAAGAGGTGTATTCGTTACATAGTGTGGCCCAGGTGGGGTGTGCTACGGGAGTCAGTGCAGGTGACATGGGCAAGCTTTTGCGACATAGTTTTGATCCGTTGTCCTGCCACTTCCGAGTTTGGTAGGCAGAGTTAAGCACTTGTGCATGCTGGTTTGTTGATGAGTTTGTAACAGAACTCACATGGTAGTGAGAAAGGTTTCTGCAAGGGATGGCAATAATCATCTTGGGCATATGGTACGGTATAATCCAGCTGCAACAAACGAGTACCCCGTGCTGCAGTGCTGCTACTGCTGTCACTTTCTCCCCTGGCAGTCTTGTGGTGCCCACACAATCCTACTTGTCCCTAGGTGTGTCTGTGATAGCTGCCGTTGTGTGACAGTGCACGCGTGACTGCACCCCACATGTTCCTACTTTGCAGAGACGCCTGTCACAACGCCGCCTACCTCAAGTGCCTCCAGCCACTGGGAGCAGGCGACCAACCTGCCGTTGTTGGCAATGCCCTTCTGCCTAACATCATTCCCCCTTAACTGTATGGACTGAACATGCAGTATCTGACACCTGCGCGCGCATGTATATGTTTACCCTCACTGTGTGCACGTTCTCAATCAAAAAAAAACAACTGTTTTTGTGTATTCAGCTTAATTGCCTTGGTTGTTCAGTGTGGGCAATTCTGATGGTTATAATGTGAGATAAAATAGTGTTGCATGGCGACCTAGCTAGAGAGTTGCAGGTGGCAACCTCATCACAAGGGCAGAACAATGACATCAGTGACACCAGGACAATGACAATGACAGTAGCCCCACACACAGCCTCCTGTGCACACATGCATGTCCTAGTAAACTGTGCATTACAAACTAACTGAATCACTGAAATCGTCATGACTGGCCTTGATTGTATGCAATAGTGCCAGAACGCAATGTTGATAGCTCACTCCCACTATTATACGTATGTACATCTACAGAGCCTACAGTACCTAATGCACTTGATACTGTACACACAATAAGATTTGTTGCACGTGTCACTGTGTGTTGGGAGGGCCACCTGGCATGTTGTGAAGACAGGGGGATGGGCTCGGTCTCGAATTAGACTCTACATAGGGTAGCAGGCAGACTTGCTCGTGCAGTAGAAGTGCCTGGACAGTCCATGGCACTCACACACACACATTGTACTGGGAACCAATGCTGATCAGACATGTATTGCACTTTACTATTGCAGTGTACACGTGAGAGACACCTCACACTCAGTAACGGTAGTACAGGTCAGACAGGGCAGTGAGGAGCAGCTGGCAGTCAGGTGAAGTCACACAAAGACAATGCGTGTACGAGACTGGTTGATCTGCCAGACATTGAGTCGTTCATACTCGTCAAGACACTCCTCAAACTGGTCTGGGGTGAACCCTTTGGCCAGGACACGCTGCCGGGCTGCCTCAAATCTGTGGATGAGGAGCAGTTGTATCAACTACACCTCATCGGTGTTCGTCACTACCATGTCACATGGGAACATTACATGTCAACACTACCACATGACATGTCAACACCACGTCACTCTCTTACTGACCGAACTGTGTCGGGATCAGCCATCTCCCTCACGATGGAGTAGATGGCATCAATAGGCCGTACACGACGACTGCCCCCCTCCTCCTCCTGAAGGGAGTGCTTGGACATCTCCATCAGACGCATTGCCTCCTCCACGTCCTCGCGCTCCACCACGTCAGCCAGCCGGAGCCGGGACTACGAGGGCAGTGTAGGGAGTGGGCAACCAGCAGTGCTCCACTCCTCCTCCTCACTCCTCTCATGCCATCCACCCCCCTCCCCTCCCCCATCTCCCTTGGTGTCAACCCATCCCTGTCTCTCCCCCTCCCCTCCCATCTTTCCCTCTTCCTCTTGCTGTCAAACCCATCCCTATCCCCTCCCTCCCCCTCCCCTTGCAGTCCACCCCTCCCCCTCTTCCTCTTGCTGTCAAACCCATCCCCTCCCCTCCTTCCTCACCAGTGCTGTTGACAGCCGGAGGAGAGCCAGCAAAGTGCGCGCGGAGGTGAACGTCTGGTTGGCTCCTCCTCGGTTAGAACGAGCCTCCCGCCTCAGGTCCACATACATGCTGACCAGGAAGTCCGTCAGGGACTCTGGGACCACCGGGTGGTGGGTCTTGGCTGCAGCGATGTAGCGACTGGGGGGAGGTAGGTGGGAGTGAGAGTGTGAGGTGAGGGTTTGACGTTAGGAGTGAGGGTGTGAGGTGAGGGTGAGTGGGGGTAGGAGTGAGGGTGAGGTGAGGGTAGGAGTGAGGGTGAGGTGAGGGTGAGATTAAGAGTAAGGGTTTGAGGTGAGATGGTGAGGGTAGGAGTGACCCCACTGACGGTGGGAGATGAGGGACAGTGAGAAGTGAAATGGGATGTCACTTAAGACCTTTTGGTTTCAGACAAGTGAACATCATGTGGGAGGCATGTCCCAAGTGCCCGCCCACCTCATCAGCTTCATGTCCAGTGGTTCACTGCTGGTCGGAGGTTGCACCGAGTGCTGGTGTACATAGGTGACATGCTGGGCCAGTCTGTGTGAGGACAAACACACAACACACGCACACACGTTAGACTCAAATACAACTAGCACCATGGCTATACACACAACACATGCACACACAGACATTGACTATACACACAACACACACACACACCACGCACAGAGACGCACACACACACATTCTCACCTGAGGTCATTGTCCGAGTCACACTTGTCCCTGATGAGCCACAAGAGGTCAAAGCGTGACAGCAGGGCGGCCGGCAGTTGGACATTGGCCTCCACCGACTTCTTCACATTGTAGCGGCCATAGGCTGGGTTGGCTGCTGCCAGGATGGACACACGGGCGTTGAGTGTGGTCATGATGCCAGCCTTATGGGATGGGGGAAGAGGGGGAGGGAGGGGCAGTCTTACACCCAGCATGCTTCAACATGGTTGCCACTGCTAGTGTCAATGATTGCATTTGCTGCCACTGAAATTTTACTTGTTGCACAATACACAACTGTCAATGAAAACTTAAGAGCAGGATGTTTCAACCTGAAGGTCTTTGTCAAGTGCTTACAAGTACTTAGCAAGCAGTTGACAAAGACCTCCGGGTTGAAACGCCCTGCTCTAAGTATGCATACCAGTTTTGTATTGCTCAGCAAGTGAATTTCAGTTTCACTGTCAACGCAACTGTGAGCGACAACAGCATTATCTTCTGATGTCGTAGAGGCTCATGCTACGGAATACATAGAACCAGAGAGATATTGAGCTAACACGTAGCAATAGTTCCAACAAGTAAGACGTTTCGACCGCGAAGGTCTTCGTCAGTTACAAAAACAGTTTTGTAACTGACGAAGACCTTCGCGGTCGAAACGTCTTACTTGTTGGAACTATTGCTACGTGTTAGCTCAATAGCTCTCTGGTTCTAAGCATCATCTTCTGCCCACTCTTGTGCTAACTGGCCACGCCGCCCGCCCTCCCTTCACCTTAGCAATGGAGATGGTTTGTTGTTCCATCACTTCGTGGATGGCCGTACGATCTGCCTCCATCATCTTATCAAACTCGTCAATGCAGCACACGCCTTGGTCCGCCAACACCAGAGCCCCGCCCTCCAGGGTCATCTCCTCGGTGACAGGATCCTTCATCACTGCAGCTGTCAGCCCCACTCCTGAGCTGCCTCGTCCAGTTGTCAGTTGACCTGGAAGTCAGGAAGGAGAGCTGTGCCACGCCCATTGACCACGCCCACCAGCTGACTCACATCGTGGGGCCAATCGGTCAATGTACGACAGGAGCTGACTCTTGGCCACTCCGGGGTCGCCCATCAGACAAATGTTGATATTGCCTCTGATCTTCATGCCCTTGGGCGATCGGTCAACCCCACCCACCAGGAGGAGGAGCAGGGCTTTCTTGATGTCCTCATGTCCGTAGATCTCAGGTGCCAGGGACAGCGCCAGCTTATCATAGAGGTTCTCCTCTACGTTGAGGGAGGAAGGCAGCCGTGAGAGCTAGTACAACAGGCATGTAGTGTATACAGTTACCTCATCAATGAATACAGTTAATTGGAGCATCCTATGCAACATACCATGCATCCATGAATACAATTAACTGTTTGTTGGGTGTGGATATGTAGTGGTTCACTGTTCCTGCTACCCCTCACCTCGGGAGAGAGCCTCAATCTCTTCCTCTGTCAGCTCCCCTCCTTCCTCCTCATCCTCATTCATCTTCTTGATGCGAGCAATCCTCTACACACCACAGGACCAAACACAACTTCCACTTGCACAAACTTCTCCCAGTGGACTAAACTCACTTAGCTACCACTACATTTAGCTTACGTGTGCCTCAAGAAATGTGTCCGACAGGAGACCTTGAGTGAGGGCCTTGAAGCCTTGCTTCGCCATAGGCAGGTACACCTGAGGAGGGGGTTTTGCTAAGATTGAGCCACACATGCACACACATGCACACACACACACACACACACACACACACCAACAGACACACACACACACGCACACACACACACGCGCACACACACACACACACACACACACACACACACACACACACACTGCACACACACACACACCAACAGACACACACACACACACACACCAACAGACACACACTGCACACACACACTAACACACACACACACACACACACACACACACACACACACCAACAGACACACACTGCACACACACACACACACACACACACACACACACACACACACACACACACACACACACACACACACACACACACACACACACACACACACACACACACACACACACACACACACACACACACACCAACAGACACACACACACTGCACACACACACTAACACACACACACACACACACACACACACACACACACACACACACACACACACACACCAACAGACACACACGCACTGCACACACCCCTGTGATGGCCACGTGGTCTCCCGGCATGGCTTGTCTAGTCACCTCCCCCTTTGCCCACACTGACATGCTACGAGGGATGCTCCCCACAGGAACCTGGTCACTCTGAAAGAGGCGGGGAAGAGCAGAGACAGGTGGAAGGGGGAAGGGGAGGGACATGTTGAAGGGGGGAAGGGGAGGGACATGTTGAAGGGGGGAAGGGGAGGGACATGTTGAAGGGGGGAAGGGGCGGGGAAGGGGAGGGACAGGTGGGTGGGACTCCAACTGGGACGAAACGCTCACAGCAGAGCTGGGTGGCCCACTCACATTCTCCTGAACTTTGACCTCCTGGAACTTGGTGAACTTTGACCCCCTGGTCTGCAGACACAGCCGCCCACCTGACTTGTTCTTCTGGCACTCATTGCTAGGACACATCACGAGAGGCATGAAAGTGGGGGAGGCAATCTGGGGGAGGGGCCAGAGGGAGGGTCCTCCCATCTCGGGGGTGAACACAAGCACCACCACTACCCAATGACTGAGTCAAGACATAGCTACAACACTCTGGATCTGGTAGAGGCCCATGGCCACGGCTTTAATCGCCAGTAGTGATGTCGAGCATTTCACATAGCACAGTAGAGTGCAATAGTAATCGACCACAAAAGTCTTTGTCACATTCAAAACTGTTCTTGTACCTGACGAAGACCTTCGTGGCTGAAACGTTGTACTATTGCAGCTATCTACTGTGCTACGTGAAATGCTCAACATCACTACTGGCTCACTCATTCACTCACTGACAAGACATCAAAGAACATAAATTTACTTTTACTTTGTCCATTTTGTGCTCCAGTTCATGCTTGTATGATTTGTAATGGCTGCATTTGCCCTCTCAGTTTTACAGGTGCACATTCAGTGCGCCATGGCCCCACCCACCGGCTGGTAAGACTCTGCCCCACACTGGTCACACGTGTAGGTGGCAACCGTCATCACAGGCTTGACCTCAGTTGCCCGGGTGACAATCCC
Source organism: Aplysina aerophoba (assembly GCA_949841015.1). NCBI lineage: Eukaryota > Metazoa > Porifera > Demospongiae > Verongiida > Aplysinidae > Aplysina > Aplysina aerophoba. Next base: position 5,768,795 of record OX465048.1, on the reverse strand, counting down.
CCTCACTGTCACGAGCTTCCCGATGCAGTCTGCCTTGACCTCTCTCACCGACAGGGGTCTCTGCCGTGAGGGGGCCCTGAAGTGGACCTCACTGCAGGGCAGCAGTGGAGAGAGGGACAGCAGCAAGTCCAGCCATGCTGTGTGTTGACAGCTCTCAACACATGCATCCAGAGTGTGTGTGTGTGTGTGTGTGTGTGTGTGTGTGTGTGTGTGTGTGTGTGTGTGTGTGTGTGTGTGTGTGTGTGTGTGTGTGTGTGTGTGTGTGTGTGTAGGGAGGGGGGTCTGTGTATGTCTGTGTTGGTGAGGGTCTTTCTCTCTCTGTGTGTTTGTATACAGATATGGGTGGTCGGTAAACACACACAGTACTGGTTGTGAGGAAATGGTTTGACACATACACACACCACACACAGTTGCATGTTTGGTGAGCAGATCTGCTAGATGGGCCCAGCATGTGAACAAGTGCTGCACGCTCACAATCTCCTCAGTAGCTCCGCCGGGTACACGTTGTGTGGGTCACGAGAACTCCCTTCCCCCCTCAACCGCTGCTGCAATAGAAGGCGGTGCTCGATGTACACGTCAAGCGTGTCCTTGGCCATCACTTCCCGAGACCGGTGCTGGGGGAGGAGCTCGGAGACCGCGTCGGAGAACATCTGCGCATAGCGGCGCGTGTTCTGCTGGATGGCTTGAGCCAGCTCAGGGTCAATCTCACACACGTCATCCAGGTTGATCACCAGCTCGACTTGCTCACGGTGAGCCAATTGTTTCTGCACACACAAAGGGAGGGGGATACTGTACGGGTCAGTTACTAAGGAGTTGAGGAGAATCTTTCTTCAACAGAAAGCTAGCGTGGTGCGCTGATATAGACCAACACAGAGCAAGCTACATCGCTAGTGCCAACTACCAATGCACGCGGGGAAGGCTCACCAGCTGTTCGGCGTAGGTGTACACTTTGCCACTGTCTGAGTCCTCATAGAACTCTTGCAAGAAGTTCTTACACTTCTCTGAAGTGGAATAGAGCGCCGTTAGTGGAATACAAGCCCAATCAGTTGCCCAGGCACACGCGCTGGGCCTACCTTTCTCTTCCTGATAATCTGGCACAGGCATATCGAGTCAGTCGATCAGAAGACTTCAACTCAAAGTGTATCGCAGCGAAATAGCCAAAAGCGCGGGCAAATAGCGCCCAACGAGCACGTGCGCATAACGTCACGTGTGTTCTATACATGGCGGCGCTGGGATGGTGCTCCTCTCCAGGACTTTGCAGCAGCTTAAGCACAAAGCGAGCGCAGTGGCCATTGGCAGAGCGTACGAGCTACTCGCCATAGAAGTACTCCGTTCGCATTCATTTCAGCTTACCCACAGGGGGCGACCGGGCGACAAGGGAATAGACTTCTGGGGGTCGTGGGTGCTTCCATCGCTGGAGCTAGCTGTAGCCGGCCAGTGCAAGTGCTTGAAGACGCCACTCCGCTCTGCGCACGTGAGGGAATTTGAGGGCACTGTTGCAGCACTTCGTAGGAGCAGCAGAGGACAGTGGCTGGGGGTCCTCGTCAGCAGACAAGGGTAGGCCACTGGGGCGTGCCTGGTCTAACCCTGACACTGTGCAGTAGAGTCACGGCTCTTGTGCCACCTTTTGCTACTTGCGTTTGAATGTGTTTGATTGTGTGTGCTGACACTGTCTTGATACACTGACTGTAATGCTGCTCTTGCATTGTCTGCAGCATGAGGCTAAGTGTGCGCAGCCAGCGTCTGCTAGGCTGGCTATTCCTTATCTGTTACTGTCTTTCCTCTTCAGGTTCTCGGTTTCAGCTGTCCAGGCATTCAGGTTGTCCCTTTACCCAATGCTGGCCTGCCATCTTGTCCCCAAGAGCACGACCGAGGAGCAATCAGTTGACTCTGCGGAGGAGACACTGCAAGACATGGCATTGTGTGTGTCCAGTGGGGACTCAACAGAGGTGACAGCGAGAGATGAGCCCTGTTCAGAGCCACCTGATGCTAGCTATGGGGACTCGTCTTCAGAGCCACCTGCTGCTAGCTATGGGAACTCGTCTTCAGAGCACGGTTGTGCTGGAGGGTGGAAGCAAATCAAATCCAGTAGCCTGTCTCAAAGAGCAACAGGAAAGGACCAACTCAGGCAAGTGTCACTGACAGCTGAGCAGCAAGACACTGCTAGCTCTGGACCTGCTCCCAATGGGAGAATAGCAAACCTTCTTATCAATGACGCGGCACAGAGAGAGTTACCCAACTTCTCCATAGCGACCAAACAGTTGGCCAATGTCAATGTTAACCAATCAGGTGTTACCTCTGATGATGTTGTTCTGTTGTATCGCACAGCAACTGATGGGGTGACATGGGTTCTAGGAGATGTTCAGCAGAGAATGCCTCCCAGTGGAAAGCCCCTGCAGTGGGGCATGTGGACAGAGTAGCATGTGTGTGTTGTGTACATGCACGTCTCAACCATCATCAATTTGTATCCACCCATGTCTGTCCTGTACGTACCTGACCATTCACTGTTTGAACATGGAGCTGTTTCCCTTGTGTGTGTGCCACAGATTTTTATAGTCAATCAATTAAAGTCATTCTGTGAATTGGGTAACACTGTGAATTTGAGTTCTGAAAGCTCTAACTTCGCCAGTACACTTGCGATCAAGATGTACTTAGGCGAGCACGATGCTTACTCTATACTGAATTACTCGCAAGCGCACTAAACCGCAGCGGTTCTTTCATGTTGTGATAGAGAAGCAACTTCCTGCGGGGGTGTGAAATATGAAATATGAAAACGTTCCTGCCAACAAAGATGTAGACTTACACACTTAAAACTCTACCAAACAAATTGTATCAAAAACTTGCTCTAAAGTTAGAAACAGCATGTTTGCCACACACTGCACTGTTGACATCTCAATGTCGTTCACACAGACGGTCGCGCAGTCGCTATTTCTGAAATTCACTGAGTTACCCCACCCACTATATGATTTTTGACCGATCGTCAGAACTCTATGAATATCTCAGGAAATGTGAGCACAGTTTAGTTTAGTATTGGTGTGTTAGTTGGTAGCTGCATACTAGTGCCTGATATCATTAGACGTTGTCGTTGGATGTGATGCTTAATAACTGAAATGGGAATTATGCGACGACAAAAAAAGTTTTCATGGAGTTACCTCGTTTTACCCTGACTAACTTCGAGTACTACATATAGCTTATAGGCTGTGCTTTCCCTATACTGTATGTATGACTTATTATGTGGTTATGTTATTTCCCAGCATCGTTTCACCCTACCTACCTGCCTATTGATACGGTACTATACTTTAATAGCGATTGATTGATGTACATGTGCTCCATGGATGGCGTTCTTCCGTTATGCACACGATTGATGGGGGAGGGACGATCATAGCTGTAGATACAAGTGGAGCATCTTATGTGGCACTTTCACTAGGAAGAGGAACATAGGGTTTTGGTTATAGCTTTTCTCATGAGGTACAAACATTGGACTGTAGTTTAGCTCCTAGCTATAGTAAGTGTGTCACCTCACCAAAAATTATATTAGAGATTATGGCGGAAGAGGTTTACAGCTAATGGTTCCCATCCCTCAACCAGACCCTGATTGATATGATGAATCTCACAATGTGGACTGATTACTGAGCTCTTCTTTCTTTTTTCTCCTATAGTGCTTCATTGGGGAGGTGGTGGTGTGGCAGTGGCACATGGTACAATTATATATTATGAATTTGCATGAATATGAATATGATCATACATTGGTATGCGACTTATTGCCTTATTGCAACCACAGGGACAGGAGTTTAAAGTAACATACTTTAGCAAAAACAAGCAATGCATAATTATGTCCCCTGTGGTTTGCCGGTGACGGCGAGGCAATGGGGAGAGTCTTCTCCGTGTTTTCTTCACCCCGCCGCGAGCGGCTGAGGATCGGTCGTGAGATCAGTCGAGGCGCTTTCGGGACGGTGTACTCGGGGACCCTGGGGGGGAAGCCTGTTGCGGTGAAGGAAATACACCGACTGCTGTTGGAGTACGCGAGCGAGAACCAGGAGGATCTTGAGGTGGTTTTAAGTGGCTTTCGTTACGAGTGCGAGTTACTGGAAACGGCAAAGCACGATAATGTTGTAGAGTTCCTGGGCGTGTTCAACAGGGACGGTAGAACTCTGTTGGTTATGGAGCGCATGGAGGGGACGCTGGACACGTTCTTGAGAGAAAATAGAGGGAATCTCTCTCAAAAGAGGCAAATTGAGATTTGCGAGCAAATCGTATCAGGATTGCTGTTCCTCCACCAGCACGACCCCCAAATCCTCCATCGCGACCTGACGGCGAAGAATGTGCTGATGAACAGAGAAGACAGCGTTGTAAAGATCACTGACCTCGGCCAGGCCAAGTTCCGTCCCTCTTCTATCAGTTACCTCTCAACCATGGTCCCGGGGTGTGTCTTGTACATGCCTCCAGAATGCTTAGTGGAATTTGCCAATGACAGGGGCAGCAATGCAAGAGCACGTTTCACAGACAAAGGAGACATCTCCTCCCTCGGTGTGTTGATGCTTCAAGTGGCTACACAGGTTCAACCCTCGTGTGGGTATGTGATTGTCAGAGGTCAGCGGGAGGTGGATCGTCGAGCAGCTGATCTGGCCAAGCTACCTCCAGACCATCCTCTGTGGCCACTCATCCTTCAGTGCTTGGAAGACTATCCCAATGAGCGTCCAAGTTGCATCGAGGTCAAGAACTACTTTTTGGCAACACAAGTGCATTTGAATAACATCTAATTGGGAGCAATGTGGTTTATATGTGGCTTAAGCATCAGCATCTGTCATCAATGTGCTATATTGCTATTCATGTGTCCTGTAGCTGCATGACCATTCACTGTTTGTACCTGAAGCTGCTTCCTTTGTGTGTACCACAGACACCATGTCATGCACACTCTGTTTGCATTTGATCCAAGTTTGATTATCGATGAACACCTCAGAGGCATGCGAACTGGGGTGACATTCTGCCTAACTTGTTCTGAAGAGAACACCTAGCTGGGCATGCGTGGCTATATAAGTGCAGTTAGCCAGTTTGTAAGACCAGCACTCGTGTAGCCAGACTACGCTTGCTTCCCTTCAGAGATGACACCAGTATGCCAAAATAGAAGGGAGGAAGCAGTCTGGCTACGTGAGACTAACATTTGTTGGATGGTATAACTATAATTGTGTGGTAAGGTTTGTGTTGAGTGCTGTGGGGAATGCTCTTCTGGTTGAGGCTCTACTGGTTGAGGCTCTTTTGGTTGAGGCTCTTCTGGCTGAGGCTCTTCTGGTTGAGGCTCTTTTGGTTGAGGCTCTACTGGCTGAGGCTCTTCTGGTTGAGGCTCTTTTGGTTGAGGCTCTACTGGTTGAGGCTCTTTTGGTTGAGGCTCTTCTGGTTGAGGCTCTTCTGGTTGAGGCTCTTCTGGTTGAGGCACTTCTTCTTTCTCAGGCTCTTCCGGTTGAGGCTCTTCTGGTTGAGGCTCTTCTGGCTGAGGCTCTTCTGGTTGAGGCTCTTCTGGCTGAGGCTCTTCTGGTTGAGGCTCTTCTGGTTGAGGCTCTACTGGTTGAGGCTCTTCTGGTTGAGGCTCTTCTGGCTGAGGCTCTTCCGGTTGAGGCTCTTCTGGTTGAGGCTCTTCTGGTTGAGGCTCTTCTGGTTGAGGCTCTTCTGGCTGAGGCTCTTCTGGTTGAGGCTCTTCTGGTTGAGGCTCTACTGGTTGAGGCACTTCTTGTTTCTCAGGCTCTTCTAACTTCGGCTCTTCTGGTTGTGGCTGATCCCCCCGTGAGTGCCAACCAACGTCTGTCTGTCTATTGGAGGGGTTGGAGGTCTCTCAAGATCATCAGCAGCCACTGACGAGTCTTCTTCCAAATCTGGCATTGCCGCTGCACTGTTTTCTTCAGCATCGTCAACAAGCTCCGGAGGACCAAGGATGTACTTCTGTGCTTCTACAAATGCCAAAGCCATGCCGTGCACACTCTGTTTGATTATTGATTAACACCTCAGAGGCATGCTATAACCCTTTACACCTGAGCATGGCTATGTATTGTATGTATAGCGCAGTTGGCCAGTTTGTAAGACCACCACTCAGGTAGCCCAGACCACACATGCTCCCCTTCAGAGATGACATCAGTATGCCAAAAGACTACGAGTTCTTGGATGGTATAAATACAGAATGATGTGGTTAGGTGTGTGTTGAGTGCTGTGGGGAACGAGTGCAGTGGAAGGATGTGTGATTGGTATGGGAAATTAAGTGGACAGATGTATAATCAGTGTGTCAAAGTGTCTGTGCCTTCTTGTCTTCTATCCCCATTCTAGCATAGATACTCGAAGCTACGGTTGCATAGGTTAGAGTACGTATCTATGATTGTAGTCACAGCAGCTACATTATGAACAGTTTCAGCCAGATGTATCTGGGATGGCGAGAACCAAGGAATTGGCCCAAAGATACCAGATCATCCCTTTCCGTGGCCATTTTGTTAGCGGAAGTGGTGGGATGGGAAGGAGACTACGGCAAGCCAGACTAGCAGTCACTCACTTTCGGCCGACATTTTAACACTGTCAGGTTTCTGCCCATAAAGGGATAGCACGCCGGACTAGCCTGCGCAAGGTTAAAATGGCCCACTCAGTCCAGGCTGAGCCAGCTATGCTTGAACAGCATCGGGCACGTGAACGTACAGTGTGCCAACTGCAACTGGTACGACAAGACCCCAGGAATCCCCTCTGCCAAGTGTCTGAGTGGGGCTCCGGATTCCACTATGGCGGAGGGTGGATTGTGACAACCGGTGGTGTTGCTGGGGTCAATGGCGTCAATGTTCCGAACCTTTGGGTGTACCTCTATGCCCCTACCCCTGAGAATCGAGGCCAAGTGTGGAGAATACTCCATCCACGACCGCGTCTTTGCATTTATTTACATGTTTCCTAGCAGGTCGAAGTACAGCGGGTTTTTCACGGTATCAATGACTGTGACATTGTTGCATTCAGGTTATATCCAGATGAACAGACGAACAGATCAACATTAACCCAGGCCTAGTCGGCGTACCCAATGCTTTTCCTGTCCCAATCCAACCACTCCCAAATAATTTCAATGCTTTCTGTATTCGCGTCGCCACCGGCACGCCCCAGCTAATTGGAGCCAGATACTATGCTATGCCTATCCAATCACCATATGGGCCAGTGTTATATCAAGCATCTGCTGCTGCAGGCAATGGATCATCTGGTGCTCCGGTGTTTGACAGTGGTGGCCAATTTGTTGGTGTGCACTGCGTGAATGAAAGAGTAAATGGATATATGGTCAGCTCTGTGGTTGTCCGCTTTTTCATGTTGAGTATAATACCTTTGATTGCGAATGTGCAGCGCTTGCAGGGGTACAGTAGCATGTTACGGAACCCAAGGCTTCCGTACTCAATTTGGATCACTACAGTTCAACATTGTGAAGGTATCAAGACAGGTATCGCGAGGGCGTTGACTGCAATGCCGTGGCACATGAGACTATGTTGAATGCCTCTGTTAGCATTAATCTCCAGACTAGTAGTGCATGCTGCTGTCGTCATATGTTCATGACACGTACAAACAGTAGTAGTACTTGTGTTTGTGTTATTGTGTACTATGTGCACGCACCACACACAGCTAGCTAGGTAATTGGATGGATGTGCTGCTCTGCTTCACCTTTCTGAGTTTATTATAGATAGCTATAGATAGCTGATTAATTATTTTGAACTAGGTAACATTGGATTAAAACGCTGATCAACATATATACATCGTTCCATTCCAATTGGTGAGCACATGGTGTGTTCTAACCAGAACAGATGAAGAATATATAGTGAACATTGTGGCAGTTTTTATATGCAGCTGTCAAAGTTCCATGTGATGTTTGTTACAGTTTTGCGTGCATATTTGTTGTGATGGTGGGGAAGTGTGCATGTCGACTGCTGTGGCACTATTAAGAGCGAAGCTGACTGATGTTTGTTAGTTTTAGGTGTATCTTTGTGATGATATATATATTATAGTGATATGTTGAAGGGTGTGTTGAGTGCTGTGGGGAGTGGATTAGAGTGAAAGGGTGTCTGATTGGTATGGGAGATGAAGTGGAGGGGTACATAATATAATATAGATAGGTCTCCTTGAGATTGAGCATTGCTACATTATTCTCTGCATGTAGCTTATATTATCAAGCTGCAGTCATCACATGTACGTACACATGCATGCACACAGTCAGATAGCTGCCACTATGGCTGTAAGTGCTGTCTTTTATTCCCACCCTAGTGTGTCCTTTCTTCCATACACTCATAGCATGCAGCTAATGAACAGTTAATTGGCTACAAAACATGTCAGAGTCTTAATTATATTATCAAGCTGCAGTCATCACATGTACACATGCACACAGCCATGTAATGCCATTGTGGCTGTAAGCACTACCCACACAGGTTCTGCCATTGTCGGGTAAAATTATTCTGTTGCATTAAAACAGTTCGCTATTGTCATGACAACCGAGGGGGTCCCCCTTCAGCAGACCCCTCTGTGTGCCATCTGTGTGGCTTCAGGCAACTCCTTCAATTTGCTATTGGAGACGTCCCCTTGTCCTGGAAGCTGGGCACTACCCTGCTGCCCAGTATGAGGAAGTGGGAGACTGCAGTGTTCAACAGGAGCAAATGCTTGCTGGGGCATCATTTTGCACTGACTTACTGCTTCTTGAGGTTCTTCCAATTGGGGCTTGCCCTGCTGAAGTGTTTCCTGCTGAAGTGTTTCCAGGTGAAGTGTTTCCTGCTGAGGCTCTTCAGACTTCTGAAGTCCTTCAGTCACTTCAGGTTGAGGCTCTGTTTGTTGGGGCTCTGCTGGTCTTTGAGTCTCTTCTGGCTGAGGCGCTTCTTGTTTCTCAGGCCCGTCTGGTTCAGGCTCTTCTAGTTTCTGCTCTTGCAGTTGAGGCTCTTCTGGTTGAGGTTTTTCAGGTTTAGACTCGTCTTCAGGTTGAATCTCTTTTGACTGAGGCACTTCTTGCTTCTGAGGCTCTTCTGATTGAGACTCTTCTTGTTTCTGAGGCCTATCTGGTTGAGTCTCCTCTGGATGAGCTTCTTCACGTTGAGGCTCTCTCAGTTGGGGCTCTGCTGTTTTTTGAGTCTCTTCTGGCTCAGGCACTTCTTGTTCCTGAGGCTCTTCTGGTTGAGGCTCTTCTGGTTGAGGCTCTTCTGGTTGAGGTTCTTCTGGTTGAGGTTCTTCTGGTTGAGGCTCTACTGGTTGAGGCTCTTCTGGTTGAGGCTCTTCTGGTTGAGGCTCTTTTGGTTGAGGCTCTTCTGGTTGAGGTTCTTCTGGTTGAGGCCCTTCTGGTTGAGGCTCTTCTGGTTGAGGCTCTTCTGGTTGAGGCCCTTCTGGTGGAGGCTCTTCTGGTTGAGGTTCTTCTGGTTGAGGCTCTACTGGTGGAGGCTCTTCTGGTTGAGGCTCTACTGGTGGAGGAGGCTCTTCTGGTTGAGGCTCTACTGGTGGAGGCTCTTCTGGTTGAGGCTCTTCTGGTGGAGGCTCTTCTGGTTGAGGCTCTTCTGGTGGAGGCTCTTCTGGTTGAGGCTCTTCTGGTTGAGGCTCTTCTGGTTGAGGCTCTTCTGGTTGAGGCTCTTCTGGTCGAGGCTCTACTGGTGGAGGCTCTTCTGGTTGAGGCCCTTCTTGTTTCTGAGGTTCTTCTGGTTGAGGCCTATCTGGTTGAGTCTCCTCTGGATGAGCTTCTTCACGTTGAGGCTCTGCTGTTTTTTGAGTCTCTTCTGGCTCAGGCACTTCTTGTTCCTGAGGCTCTTCTGGTTGAGGCTCTTCTGGTTGAGGCTCTTCTGGTTGAGGTTCTTCTGGTTGAGGTTCTTCTGGTTGAGGCTCTTCTGGTTGAGGCTCTTCTGGTTGAGGCCCTTCTGGTGGAGGCTCTTCTGGTTGAGGTTCTTCTGGTTGAGGCTCTACTGGTGGAGGCTCTTCTGGTTGAGGCTCTACTGGTGGAGGAGGCTCTTCTGGTTGAGGCTCTACTGGTGGAGGCTCTTCTGGTTGAGGCTCTTCTGGTGGAGGCTCTTCTGGTTGAGGCTCTTCTGGTTGAGGCTCTTCTGGTTGAGGCTCTTCTGGTTGAGGCTCTTCTGGTTGAGGCTCTTCTGGTCGAGGCTCTACTGGTGAAGGCTCTTCTGGTTGAGGCCCTTCTTGTTTCTGAGGTTCTTCTGGTTGAGGCCTATCTGGTTGAGTCTCCTCTGGATGAGCTTCTTCACGTTGAGGCTCTGCTGTTTTTTGAGTCTCTTCTGGCTCAGGCACTTCTTGTTCCTGAGGCTCTTCTGGTTGAGGCTCTTCTGGTTGAGGCTCTTCTGGTTGAGGTTCTTCTGGTTGAGGTTCTTCTGGTTGAGGCTCTACTGGTTGAGGCTCTTCTGGTTGAGGCTCTTCTGGTTGAGGCTCTTTTGGTTGAGGCTCTTCTGGTTGTGGTCCTTCTGGTTGTGGCCCTTCTGGTTGAGGCTCTTCTGGTTGAGGCCCTTCTGGTTGAGGCTCTTCTGGTTGAGGTTCTTCTGGTTGAGGCTCTACTGGTGGAGGCTCTTCTGGTTGAGGCTCTACTGGTGGAGGAGGCTCTTCTGGTTGAGGCTCTACTGGTGGAGGCTCTTCTGGTTGAGGCTCTTCTGGTGGAGGCTCTTCTGGTTGAGGCTCTTCTGGTGGAGGCTCTTCTGGTTGAGGCTCTTCTGGTTGAGGTTCTTCTGGTTGAGGCTCTTCTGGTCGAGGCTCTACTGGTGGAGGCTCTTCTGGTTGAGGCCCTTCTTGTTTCTGAGGTTCTTCTGGTTGAGGCTCTACTGGTGGAGGCTCTTCTGGTTGAGGCTCTACTGGTGGAGGCTCTTCTGGTTGAGGCTCTACTGGTGGAGGCTCTTCTGGTTGAGGCTCTACTGGTGGAGGCTCTACTGGTGGAGGCTCTTCTGGTTGAGGCTCTACTGGTGGAGGCTCTTCTGGTTGAGGCTCTACTGGTGGAGGCTCTTCTGGTTGAGGTTCTACTGGTGGAGGCTCTTCTGGTGGAGGCTCTACTGGTGGAGGCTCTTCTGGTGGAGGCTCTACTGGTGGAGGCTCTTCTGGTTGAGGCCCTTCTTGTTTCTGAGGCTCTTCTGGTTGAGGCTCTTCTGGTTGAGGCTCTTCTGGTTCACTAGCAACAGGTGACGCTGGTGGGCTGTCCTTAGCAGCAAGCGTGAATGTCTGTCGTGCTTCTGACAGGCACTTTTCTCTGCCATGTTCTGCAGATGTCTCCTCACTTTTGCTACAGGTGTCAACAGAAGGCAGCTTTACAAGGACACCTTCCAGTGCAGCACTAATCTCTGGAGAGCACGTTGCCACTACTCTCAGAGGTGATGATGCCCCCTCACCTAGCTGTGCTGCTGCCTGGCATTCTTCCAGGGATTGTGAGGCCGCTGCTGGGCCATTTGGACTTGGTGACCGTACTGCACTCTGCTCAGCCGGTTGGAATCCGTCTACAATACTCTGTAGACATGCTGAGAAAGCTTCCTTAAACTCATTGGCAATCTCTGCATTCTTGAATTTTGCAGCCAGCTTCTCTGCTCTGGTCTCTCCCTCTGAGAAGTCACAGGAGGTGAACCAGGTCCAGGCCCTGTCACTGCTGGCCATTGGGTGCAGGCTCATGTCCGTAGTCAGGAAGTGATTGCAGCAGATCTTCAGCACCTGGTCGCGCCTCATCAGTAGACGCACCTTGCCACTATGCCTGTTACGCAGCATCTTCAGCTCACCCACTCCCCGCTCCTTCCACTCCTTGCCATCAAAGCGGTACAACTTAGCCCGGCTAGTGAACACTGCATCTTCCTCCTCGTCCCCCCTCTTCACCTTGTATGTCTCAGGGAGACTCACAACAGGCTTGAAGTGAATATCGGCCTCCTCCTCGGGATTCGCTTCACTGTCATCCCCAGGATCTCCTGTGCGGCGCTGCCCAAAGGACCCAAACAACTGGCTGCCACTAGAAATGCCTTGTTGCCCCTCACGAATCCAGGTAAAACTCAGTCCTGACGTTTGGATGTGCTTGCCTCCTGTGACAGACAAGACCCCTGGTAACTCTGATTCTTGTTGGGCTGACGCATTCAGTGTGACTTGTTTCTTTTCCCTCCTCTTCCTGTCCCTTGCACTCTCTTCATCTCTCCCATCAAAGTTGTCTGTGCAACCACGACAACCAGAGCAGGGTGGACGGGCCTCGAAGAGGTAGAAATTGTCTGGTAGCATGAACTTACGAGCCTTCTGTACTTGTTCAGAAGAGGCTACTTCCACTTTCACAATCTCTACCTCGTCTGTAGCTAGACCACTCGAGAGCACCTCAGACTGAGAGGAGGCAAGTTGCACACCTGACGCACCGCTGAGAGCCAACTGTGGCTGGGCTGAAGACTGCGGCGGTGTTTGGCCACCACTTGCGGACAGATGCACTTCTGGAAATGGGATGGGAAGTCCAGATTTGGCATGTGGTTGGCTTGATGGAAATGGGATGGACATACCACCAGCAGGTGGTTGGCTTGATGGGAATGGGATGGACATACCACCAGCAGGTGGTTGGCTTGATGGAAATGGGATGGACATACCACCAGCAGGTGGTTGGCTTGATGGAAATGGGATGGACATACCACCACCAGGTGGTGCCTGCACAGGAAGCTTGGGGAAGGACAATGTGGAGGATACCCCTTGCTGAGTTGCTTCAGGAACTTGAGAGGGCAAATCACCGACTGTGGCCCGAGCCTGCTGCTTCCCACCTGGTTTGGCAGTCCCACAACAGGGGCAGGTGGACAACTGGGCCTCATTCTCCACTAAACAAGTTGAACAGGACCAGGAGTCATTGCTGGGCTGAGGCAGTTTTAGAGTTGGCAGTCTGCTTTCCTGAGTAGGTTCCTTCTCCACTGCTGACTGAGGGGCAGCACTAGGTCTGGCATTTGTCTCAAATGCCTCCTTGAACTTCTGAGCCAGTTCTGCATTCTTGAATTTTGCAGCCAGCTTCTCTGCTCTGGCCTCCCCCTCTGAGAAGTCACAGGAGGTGAACCAGGTCCAGGCCCTGTCACTGATGGCCATTGGGTGCAGGCTCATGTCCGCAGTCAGGAAGTGATTGCAGCAGATCTTCAGCACCTGGTCACGCCTCATCAGTAGGCGCACCTTGCCACTCCGCCTGTTACGCAGCATCTTCAGCTCACCCACTCCCCGCTCCTTCCACTCCTTGCCATCAAAACGGTACAACTTAGCCCGGTTTGTGAACACTGCATCTTCTTCCTCGTCCCCCCTCTTCACCACATACGTCTCAGGGAGACTCACAACTGGCTTGAAGTGGATGTCAGCCTCCTCCTCGGGATTCACCTCATCTTTGTCATCCTTGTCTCTCTTCTCTGTGCTGAAGAGTTGAGTCCCAGTGGAGAATCCAGGACCTCCTTCCTTTAGCCACCCAAACCTTGAGCCAGCATCCTTGGCAGCAAGGCTCTCCAGTGTTGGCAGACTGCCGACAGCAAACTGCCCAAAGATTGACTGACTGCCTTCTTTCCTCCCCATCTCCTCCACTTGCTGTTCCCCTTCCCCCGTGCTGTTTGGTATGGCTGAGCACGGGGAAGGCATAATTGTGGCTTGGGTCATAAGTTGGTTAAAGAGAGACTCGGACTGCCGCTCTGGCTGCTGGCCAGCTGCACTGGGCGCGGGCAGCAAACTGCCTGGGAAGTTGAAGAAAGGGTTTCTGTTTGAGGAAGTTGCAGACCAGTCTTTGGGTGGAAGTCTGCCTGTGTCCCCTCCTTCTTCAGCCCCTTCCATGCGCTCAGTGCCCCTCCACTCCACCTGACCTTTGCCAATTGTACACTTACAACTGACACACCACAGCTCCAGGGCTGGGTTCCACTTCTTACACTGCATACATTCCCATTCTCCCACACTTGGAATGGGAACTTGATCAGGGTGTTTGGCAGGCACCTTGTGAGAGGTTGTCGGCGGAATATACACAGTTGGTTGACGATTACCCCCGTGAGTGCCAACCAACGTCTGTCTGTCTTTCGAAGGGGTTGGAGGTCTCTCAAGATCATCATCAGCCACTGACGAGTCGTCTTCCAAATCTGGGATTGCCGCTGCACTGTTTTCTTCAGCATCGTCAACAAGCTCCGGAGGACCAAGGATGTACTTCTGTGCTTCTACAAATGCCTCCTTGAACTTCTGAGCCAGTTCTGCATTCTTGAATTTTGCAGCCAGCTTCTCTGCTCTGGCCTCCCCCTCTGAGAAGTCACAGGAGGTGAACCAGGTCCAGGCCCTGTCACTGCTGGCCATTGGGTGCAGGGTCATGTCTGCAGTCAGGAAGTGATTGCAGCAGATCTTCAGCACCTGGTCACGCCTCATCAGTAAACGCACCTTGCCACTCCGCCTGTTACGCAGCATCTTCAGCTCACCCACTCCCCGCTCCTTCCACTCCTTGCCATCAAAGCGGTACAACTTAGCCCGGCTAGTGAACACTGCATCTTCCTCCTCATCCCCTCTCTTCACCTCATACGTCTCAGGGAGAGTTGCAACAGGCTTGAAGTGGATATCGGCCTCCTCCTCGGGATTCACCTCACCTCCGTCATCCTCATCTCCCTTCTCAAGCCTGCCAAAGATCTGTCCTCCTGATTTGAATCCGCCACTGTCTTGCCTCGCCATCCAGTTGAAGGTGCTGGACATGCCTTTAGTGAAATCAGTGAACGACATGCCCACAAATCTGCCAAAAGGATCAGGAGGTGGTGAATTCAGTTCTCGGTCAGACGCATCAGGAGCAGTTCTTTGTCTTGGCCTAATGGTCAAATCTGTGCTTGGATCAGCTGCATTGAAGCTATCTGTGCAACCACGGCAACCAGGGCAGTCTTGGCGGGTCAAATAAAGGTAGAAATTTTTTGGCAGTTGAAACTTCCTGGCCATCTCCTGCTGTTCCAGTGTGGCTTCCTCCACTTTGGTGATGATAACCTCATCTGTCGTCTTGGCAACCACAGGAACCTGGGAAATTCTGCTTAGAGGGGTACTCTTCTCTGATGTAGTTGTTTTGACCTTATCTGCTTCCTTGGTAACCAGAGGTCGAGGGGGCGTCTGAGGGGAAACACCAGCTGACTCCTTGGTAACCAGAGGTCGAGGGGGCGTCTGAGGGGAAACACCAGCTGACTCCTTGGTAACCAGAGGTCGAGGGGGCGTCTGAGGGGAAACACCAGCTGATTCCAGAGTGGCAGCCAACTCTGCCACAAAATCATCATGCTCAGCCGTTACAGACCTGCCTGCCATTGAGGGCGCACTGGGTGTGGCGGGAGCCGGCTCTGGTAGCTTTGGTGGAGAATAAGGCCGTTGGAATTTCTCAAATGCCTCCTTGAACTTTTGAGCCAGTTCTGCATTCTTGAATTTTGCAGCCAGCTTCTCTGCTCTGGCCTCCCCCTCTGAGAAGTCACAGGAGGTGAACCAGGTCCAGGCCCTGTCACTGCTGGCCATTGGGTGCAGGGTCATGTCCCCAGTCAGGAAGTGATTGCAGCAGATCTTCAGCACCTGGTCACGCCTCATCAGTAGGCGCACCTTGCCACTCCGCCTGTTACGCAGCATCTTCAGCTCCCCCACTCCCCGCTCCTTCCACTCCTTGCCATCAAAGCGGTACAACCTAGCCCGGCTCATGTACACGGTATCTTCTTCCTCGTCCCCCCTCTTCACCTTGTATGTCTCAGGGAGACTCACAACAGGCTTGAAGTGAATGTCGGCCTCCTCCTCGGGATTCACCTCACCTCCACCATCATGCTCTTCAGTTGGCTTTGCAAGTAACGAGGTGGAGAGGTTGGGAGTAGGGAGGGTCAGTCCAGACAGAGATAACGGTTCTGAGGATACAGATGGAAGATTCCATTTTATCTGCACTGGTGGGCTTGGTTCCATTCCCATTCTGGATTTTTGATGGGATCCTGAAGATTCTGGTTTGCGTGTGTGACATACTGGGCAGGTTTTGGCAGTAAGTCCCTTCTGACAAGTTGGGCACTGCCACGTGCTTCGCCGAGGAGGCGTGAATTGGGCAGCGACCATCAGTGGATGGCGGAGGTCAGGCGTTGGTGCCTCATCATCCTCTGTCTCTCCTACTTCTTCGCTCTCCTCCACTGATTCATGTCCCTCTGACAGTGACGATACCACCCGAAAATTAATGGGCTCCATCAGTGTGCGAAGTGAATCTCGATTCAGCATAGATGCCATCGAGCTGGGCACTCGTTGGTCCCCTTGAGCCTGTGCCACACCCTCTGGGCGCACGTGGGCAAAGAAAGAAGGGGCAGGCAAGGAGGTGGGTGGGGCTGAGTAAGGGCTGGATGGGGCTGGGGAGTGCGGCGAGGCGTCCTTCATGGGCAGTTGGGTGCCCCAGACGACAGTGCTTTTGCCTTGAAATCCTGGTTTCAAGGTTGGCGTGGTAGCATCAGCCAATGAAAGGGGAGTTACCGCCGAAACAACTCCATTAGGGGAAGTCCCGTCTGCCTTTACATAAGCTGTCTTACCTCCACTGGCTGGTGTAGTCTGTATGGAAGGTGAGCTGGCCAGTGTGCCAGCATCACTTGGGGGCGGGGCATGGCGAAGAGGTGTGCCAATCGGGCGGGAGGGAGTCTCTGCATCGGAGGAGTGGGAGCGCTCCTCTCTGGTTTTCCTTGGGGACACATACACATGACCGGTGGATGGCACTTTGGGCTGATGCTTCCGCAACATCCTCACCTCCCTCTGCAGGTGCGGGAGAGGAGTGTAGCATTCTGTAACACGGTTATGCTTTCATACAGCAGGTCGGCCTGTGTGTGTAACATACAGCAGGTCGGCCTGTGTGTGTAACATACAGCAGGTCGGCCTGTGTGTGTAACATACAGCAGGTCGGCCTGTGTGTGTAACATACAGCAGGTCGGCCTGTGAGGTTGCCTGTGTGTGTAACATACAGCAGGTCGGCCTGTGTGTGTAACATACAGCAGGTCGGCCTGTGTGTGTAACATACAGCAGGTCGGCCTGTGTGTGTAACATACAGCAGGTCGGCCTGTGTGTGTAACATACAGCAGGTCGGCCCACGAACCACCTCCATACTAGCCCCCACGCCTCCTCCCACACCCACCCCTCACCTCCAGGTCCTTGATGCGGTCCCTCATGGACTGCACCTCGCTGTTCCGCCCCTCCAGCGCTCGGACCAGGTCCATGTGGGACCGACGAGAGAGGCGGAACTCCTCCACCTCGTGGCCACTTGAGTCCGTGTGGAACGAACGCACACTAGACTGTTCATCATCCTCAACAGAGTGGGTCTGAGTATCCTGAGGGAGGGGAGGGGGTGAGGTGGCGACCCGTGTAGCCATGCAATATTGAACACTGTATACCACTTACAATGCAACTCCACGGTTCTTCCTCTCCTGAGCCATCTTTAGCAAATACTTCTCTTTCATCGTCCGATACTTCCCCATCGTCTGGCTCGCTTTCAGTTCCTCCATCTCCATCCACGTCAGACTCCTCGTCCCAGTTGATGTCATCATCCTGGTAGCTGTTGACTGACTCGTCACTGCCCAGCAGCATGTCTCCGAGAGAGGGACCATCCACCCTATCCTGTGACAAGCTGTGTAGGTCGTCCCGAAGGGGGGAGTAGTCGGGCGGGAAGTGGTCCTCAGACCTGTCATCTGAGTCAAACGTCAGCTGCTGGAGAGCTGCAGAGGAGGGAGAAGGGACGCTGGAAGGATTTCACTACTACAGGAAGAAACGAGGTTAGAGTTGGAAGCAGGGGAGAAAAGGTTGAGGAGATTGTAGCCAGGAATAGTTGGGAAACTGTAATCCGAAGAAGGTAGGAAAAGCTGCACATTTGAGCAGGAGGGTCAATGCCCCATGCTCCGTTACGACAGTCATGTGACTACCATACTGTGGATCAATGCTGGATGCTATCCTCTCAACTCTAGCGAGTGCTGTCCTAGGTTGCTGGATGGGTACTCGGTGGTGCCTCTACTGCAGTCTCACTCCAGCCCACTACCACTAACCATTCCAAAATCCACCCAAATGGACTATTTAAAGTGGCAATCGAATTTGAGCACAAAATTAGACAAGTGCCTTTGGTGCACACAAAGCATGTCCTCATTCTAGGTTAAAACCCTACATGGTCATGTGACTGTCATGTGATCACCCGCACCCTCAAAAATGCACACAAGTCAAAAGCTTGAGCCCACCTTCAATGTCTGTGTCCTCGTCCAACATGTGGCGCACTTCAGCCAATTCCTGTTCCAGTTTCACACGCCAAGTCTATGTAGTGAGCAAGGACAAGAAAGCGGAAGGGAGGTAACAAATGCCTTCCACCGGCCACAGATGGACCAGGGAAAAACAAGTTGTTATAGTGGTGGCCATTTTCACAGCACTTTTATTAAAGTGAGGACTTCCGGTACAAGGAAGCGGCAGTTCTCTGATGTCAGACAACAGTAAACAAACACTTTGTCAGCACTTGTTTGTAAGGAGTTGTGTGTTGTTACTGGAACATCCAATCACCTTGTCTCCTGGTGACAACTGGCGAATAGCCCGCTCCACACAGTGCTTTGCCCTCGACAGCAGTTCTCGTCTCCTGTCTGATCCGTGCTCCCTCCCAGTTTGTTGGTTGGCCAAGTGGATGTAGACCTGAGGAAAGACAAAGGACATCAGTGACTGGAGGGAGTGACTCTTACCCAGCTGACAAACACCATACATATGTACATACGTACATATGTGCAGTGCAAGTTGCAAGAGGACATATATA
>OX465048.1:5705092-5747592 GCA_949841015.1 Aplysina aerophoba | reverse complement strand
GGGGGGAGGGAGAGGGTGCTTCAGTTCAGTGCTTGCAAAGCTCCCTCCACTCAGTCAGCACTGCACCAGTAAATGACCACACTAAATGAGGTACCCGCTGCAGCTCTACGCAGTTCGTCACTCACTCTTGTCCACTCCACTGAGATCAGAGTGGGAGGGGACCTGGGACCACGCCCCTTCCAGCTGCAGCAGGCCATCGTCACAGACCAGAAAGGACTCTTTTCTGTCAAACTGGACCCGACTGGTGCCAAACAGAACGGAGGAGTTACCACTGAACAGTAGCTGCAGTAGCTTGGTGCGTCCCTGGGGTATACAGAAGGGGGCAGAGGGGAGGGGCAGAAGGGAGGGGCAGAGGGATGAGGGGAGGGACAGGTGGATGAGGGGAGTGGAGGGACAGAGGGCAGAGGGGCAGAGGGCAGAGGGCAGGAGCAGAGGGGAGGGGTAGAGAGCAGAGGGGAGGGGTAGAAAGCAGAGGGGAGGAGCAGAGGGGAGGAGCAGAGGGTAGAGGAGCAGAGGGCAGAGGGCAGGAGCAGAGGGGAGGGGTAGAGAGCAGAGGGGAGGGGTAGAAAGCAGAGGGGAGGGGCAGAGGGCAGAGGGCAGAGGGAAGGGAGTGGCAGACAAATGAGGGGAGGGGCCAAGGAATGAGAGGAGGGGCAGAGGAATGGCATCCATACACACCCACCTCTTGGCTGCTCCACCGGTGGGTGGTAGCGTTCTCGATGCTGTCTGGCCCACCCAATGCCGTCTGTATTAGGTGGAGGAGGTGGCAGGTGTGACTCAAGCGGCACGCTGCCCAAGAGCGCACTGACTCCGCCTCCTCCAGAGTCACACCCGTCACCCAGTGGCCGTTGAAGGGAGGGAGGGGTGCCCTTAGACAGGCCAGCAGACAAACAGCAGCCACACTCATCTGGAGCAGGGCAGAGCACACACAGCAGGTGCACGTGTCACCGTGTGTGTGCGTGTGTGTGTGTGTGTGTGTGTGCGTGCGTGCGTGCGTGTGTATGTGTGTGTGTGTGTGTGTGTGTGTGTGCGTGCGTGTGTGCGTGTGTATGTGTGTGTGTGTGTGTGTGTGTGTGTGTGTGTGTGTGTGTGTGTGTGTGCGTGCGTGTGTGCGTGTGTATGTGTGTGTGTGTGTGTGTGGTGCATGTGCATGTGTATATAACCTTTTGCAACCTGCACTGTATGTGTGTGTTGTGTGCCTGTGTCTGCATGAGGTGTTGTGTGCATGGTAGATACAACAGCTCACCATTGTGTTCAGATCCTCCAGCCTTGCGCTGGCCAGAAGGTGCAGGGCAGCGAGATAGTACAGTGTCCCTGCCATCTCCCTCACAACCAGGTGGTTGAACACACACCTCTCTTCACTCATGGCTAGCAGTTTGACCTTCCGCTTGGCGGCTAACACACACTTGTCCATCTTTACCAGGAGTCCTTTGCCAGCTAGTCGGCTGTCTGCTTCTTCTCGCAGTGTGATGAGGAAGCAGCGAGTGAAGGAGCGGAGGAGGGCCAGGAGCACGGGTATTTCAGAGGTTGGGGTGCATCCTCTGGAGGAACGGATCTGCTGGTAGTAGCACTGAGTCGGGGGGAGGAGGAGGAAGGTATCGAGGAGGACTCGGTGATCACAACGGTCTTCTCATGGGTCTTACGGACCGCTTTCTAGCACAGCCTATTCTCTCACACACCTAACACACCCAACTAACTCACACTCCACTCACTCTCCCCACCTCCCACCCCCCGTATACACCTCATCCATCCAACTAACTCACACTCCAGTCACCCAACCCACTGACTCCCGCACACAGCCTTTCTCTCACACCCTCACACACACCCTCACCCTCACCCACTCACCTCATACACGTGCAGGGCCTTCTGGTTCCAGCCAAGATCAGTGGTAAACTGACCGCTGGAGTCAATCGGCCTTGCTTGCTCGAAGGCCTTCCTCCACTGTCCCTCTTCACATAGCAGGGACAGCAGACGAGTGTGGAGGGCTACGTCTCTGGAGTGCGTGAGCTGGATGGGTGGGGAGGGGAGGGGAGGGACAAGGCGTAAAGAAGTGTGTGTGTGTGTGTGTGTGTGTGTGTTAGAGGGAGAGAGAGAGAGCTAAAGTAAGGAGTACCTGTGAAGTGAGCAGTTCCTCCAGTGCATCAGTGTCCTCCTCCCCTTTTGCCTTCAGCACTGCCTCCTTCAGAGACACAACGGCAGTGCTGTACGGCGCAACTTCCATCACTCTCTCCAGCCACGCCTCCAGCTGATGCACAGGAACATCCTCCACGGGCAGTTTGCAATACAGCTCAGCAACTGAGCGCGATGGGGGGTGGGGCAGAAAAGAGAGAGAAAGGTAGGAGGGGTGGAGGGGTGGGGCAGGATTGAGGAGGGGTGGGCAGAAAAGAGGGGGGTGGGAGGGATTAAGTGAATGCAGGGCAGGGATGGAAGGGTGGGGCAAGGGTGGAGGGCAGGGCTGGATCGAGGGGGTGGGGCAGAATAGTGGGTGTGGGAGAGGAAGGGGTGGAGGAGAGGGGCGTGGTAGCAGGTGACACACCCACCTATGAGCACCAGCTCTGGTTGGTCTCCCTTAATCTCCAGTGACTTCCTGAAGTGTGTGAGGGCCTGTGCAACCCTCTTCTGCTCCACACACACCTGCCCCATGAGCTGGTGGGCTTTGTGGTCTCCGCCCTGGACTGAGAGGTACCGCTGGAGCTGTCTGCGGGTGTCAGTGGACAAGGACACAGTGGCATACATGCACATACACACACACCCACACAAACACCATCCCAAGTAGTGCCTCCTCACCCCACACACCATCCCAAGTAGTGCCTCCTCACCCCACACACCATCCCAAGTAGTGCCTCCTCACCCCACACACCATCCCAAGTAGTGCCTCCTCACCTTTCGGCAGCCCTGAGGTCTCCCTTGGGGGACAGCTGCATGTACATCCGGGCAAACGTGTAGCCATGGAGGCATCTCTGTGGGAGGAGAAAGGTGAATACCACACATGCACACAGGCACACCACTGACACCCTACACCGGGTAGGGGTAGGGGCGAGCGCATCTAGCTACGTACGTACGGACACACTGGCAATCAGTAACCAGGTCAGTAGCGCGCGTACCTCTCTCTCGCTCTTCAGGGCCCGTTCTACGCGAGCCACCTGTTGGTCCACCTGTTTGCGCGACAAGGACATGGCGGCGGCTAGCTACTGGGTCATTGCTGAGCGGGGAGCTAGCGCAGCGGTGCGGCGATGCTTAGAGGAGACACTCTGTGGGAGTTGGTTGGCTCGCAATGAAGCAAATGCAGCAGCACGTAGCCTACCATAAGCCGAAAAGCTTACCTTCACGCAATCCAACTGAGTACTGAAGGACCCTCGCACATAGACGTTAAGATGGCCGCGGGACTTTCCACTGGACGTAAAACTCCACCCCACCTAGCGCCCCTACAGCGGATATTACCTGCCCGGAGGCGTTTAATGGCTTGTGTCAAAGCTTGTGACAGCACTCGTGCAACTCAGAACAACTGATGGAAGAGAAACACACGCGTGCTTCTCTCAGTGTGGTCTGCACTTGCCTTGCAAGGCCCTCATGTACACCTCTTTCGGTTTCTGCCAGTGCTTAGCCTTGCCTTGCCTATGGCTAACCTCTCACATGAGGAATAAATTAAGAAACACATCACCAGGACCTTTAGTCATACAGTTGACAAATAAAAGCATGTGAAATGGCTTCCGTCACAGTGAAGGCCTGTGAATCCTTCGGTCTATAACACATCACATGGTGAGCTTCCGGAGGTCCAGCAAGGAGATCTGTAAAAAGGAAGGGGAGGATCACTTAGTGAAAGAGGTCTTCAGCAACCGTAGCAAGCACATAGAGAGCAGCACTGATAACACAACCACAAGCATATGAAGCTGCACATGCCTACGCTCCCCCAAATACAAGCCTGTAGCTCGAAACAGGCACTTGCGCATACAGTCAATTTCAGGTTGCTTGACCCATCGCAGAGAAACGAAAATCAAAACAACCAATCAAGTACAAGCTATACTGAAATGTCACCGAATACGGTGAATATGATAGGTCATTTTGGTTTTTCGTTTTTCTGCAATGGGACAAGCAACCTGAAATCGATTGAACACAGGGCATTATGCGGGAGACACAATGAGGTCCACTCACAGAGCTGTCCTGAAAGGAGACAGCCAGCTTGGTGCCGCTACTGTTCCATGAGACTTCAAAGATGCCTCCTCCTCCCTCGTACTGGCGAACAAGATGCCCGTTCTTGACATCCCATATCACGCACAGCTTGTCCCTCGACCCGGTAGCAAGGAAGCGGCCATCGGGGGAGAAGGCAACAGAGTAGACCGGCTGTGTGTGGTGCTCCAAAGTGTGGAGGCATTTCCCAGAGTCAGGGTCCCACAGGCGGACAGTGGAGTCAAATGAAGCACTGTGGAGGGAGGAGGAAGAGAGGCAAGCCTCAGCAACAACACGTCTGCAGGCAGGCGTGTACTGCATTGTCAAAGAGTCAAGGTGACATCGAAGAGGCTCATCACTATGTTGTGACAAGTGATGAACATATCTTGATGAGCATATACATAGCAGAATCAATCAATAGCAACTGTTTTGTACACAGTTGACGAAGGCCTACATGGCCAAAGCGTCCTGCAATCAGTTGCTATTGATGGAGTGATTCTGCTACATATATGCTCATCAAGATCTATTCGTCAGAGTCAAGGTGTTTACAGAGTAGCACTAACGGCCACCACCACCACCAAGTTGGGAGTGAGCTCACGTGGCCAGCATGAGTGGTGCACTTGGGTTCCCTGACCCCACCCCCGTGGGGCTCCACCGCAAGGTGTACACATCTCCGATGTGGTCTGTGAGGTTGTGGAGGGGGGAGTCCTGCTTCATGGACCAGATCTTGGCCGTGCAGTCGTCCGAGCAGGAGGCAAGGAGTGCCCCACTGCTGTCCCACTGTACACAGTTGACGCCGTTCTACGAGTAGGGAGGGGAGGGGGGAGAGCTTATGTACGAGTAGGGGGGGGAGAGAGCTTATGTACGTGGGGGAGGGGAGAGAGCTTATGCACGTGGGGGGGGAGAGAGCTTATGCACGTGGGGGGGGGGGAGAGCTTATGTACGTGGGGGAGGGGAGAGAGCTTATGCACGTGGGGGGGGGGGAGAGCTTATGCACGTGGGGGGAGAGAGCTTATGTACGTGGGGGGGGAGAGAGCTTATGTACGTGGGGGGGGGGAGAGAGAGCTTATGTACGTGGGGGAGGGGAGAGAGCTTATGCACGTGGGGGGGGGGGGGGAGAGCTTATGTACGTGGGGGGGGGAGAGAGCTTATGCACGTGGGGGGAGAGAGCTTATGTACGTGGGGGGGGGGGGGGGGAGAGCTTATGTACGTGGGGGGGGGGGAGGAAGCTTATGTACGTGGGGGGGAGAGAGCTTATGTACGTGGGGGGGGGGGGGGAGAGCTTATGTACGTGGGGGGGGGAGAGAGCTTATGCACATGGGGGGAGAGAGCTTATGCACGTGGGGGGGGGAGGGGAGGGGGGAGAGCTTATGTACGAGTAGGGGGGAAGAGAGAGCTTATGTACGTGGGGGGGAGGGGAGGGGGGAGAGCTTATGTAGCTGCAACTGGCAGATATGGGAGAGGAGCTAGTTCAAGTCAGTTGACACTGAATGAGGGAAGGGTGCTTCACTGTGTGCGCATTGTAAGTAACCCTATGTGTACTTGCATGGTTTTGTTTGGTGCGTGCAGTCATGTATGCATGTGGGTGTGTCATGTGGGTGTGTCATGTGGGTGTGTCCTGTGCGTGTGGCATGTGGGTGTGTCATGTGGGTGGGTGTCATGTGGTGTGTCATGTGGGTGTGTCCTGTGCGTGTGGCATGTGGGTGTGTCATGTGGGTGTGTCATGTGCGTGTGTCATGTGGGTGTGTCCTGTGGGTGTGGCATGTGGGTGTCATGTGGGTGTGTCCTGTGCGTGTGGCATGTGGGTGTGTCATGTGGGTGTGTCCTGTGCGTGTGTCATGTGGGTGTGTCATGTGGGTGTGTCATGTGGGTGTGTGTCATGTGGGTGTGTCATGTGGGTGTGTCATGTGGTGTGTCATGTGGGTGTGTCCTGTGCGTGTGGCATGTGGGTGTGTCATGTGGGTGGGTGTCATGTGGGTGTGTCCTGTGCGTGTGGCATGTGGGTGTGTCATGTGGGTGTGTGTCATGTGGTGTGTCATGTGGGTGTGTCCTGTGCGTGTGGCATGTGGGTGTGTCATGTGGGTGTGTGTCATGTGGTGTGTCATGTGTGTGTCACGTGGGTGTGTCCTGTGTGTGTGCCACGTAGACGCGCAAACAGTAAGTGCACTAGTGTCCGCCTACTGTGTGTCCTGCAAAGGTCTTGCTGGGTTTGTCACTGTCCACCCTCCACACCAGGACCATGTGGTCCGTGGAGCAGGTGGCGAGGACAGAGCTGTCCTGCCAGTCCAGGTCCAATACTGGGGCTGGGAAGTGGGGCAGGGGGGGGAGGGAGGGAGGGAGAGGGGAGGGAGGAAGGGAGTGGAAAGAGGCAGCAAACATGGACTTAATTATGGAGGAGATATTTTGCATCTGAATGCTGGTGGTGATTTCCAGCAACAGTAACTAATTCAGGATACACACAGAACAGCCTTAGTCAGCTGTGTCCCCTCTCCCTCTCTGCCCCTCCCTCTGCCCCTCCCATCTCCCCAACCTTTGTGCATGGCCAGTTCTTGCTTGACTTCATTGCTTTGCGCATCCCAAATCAAGACACTGCTGTCTACTCCCCCGGTTGCTAGGTAACTGCCGTTAGGGCTCCACTTGATGGCAAACACGGGTCCTTGGTGTCGGGAGAGGGTGGCCTTGAGGCCTCCGCTCTTGGACCAAACCCTCGCCTGGCCGTCATAGCATCCAGTGGCCAATGCCGAGCCATCGTTCTGAGGGAATACGCGAGAGCAACCAACCATACACTGTTTGGCCAGTATGCGCAGATAAAGTAGTCAGGCTAGAAAGGTAAGGGTTCTTCTATACCAGCTAGAAGTGGGTTTAAAACCTTGCGACCAGAATGTGTGGAAGATGAATCTCCACCTTGAAGAAGACCAAAGCATTCTGGTAGAAACGTCGACAAGGTTTCGACCAAGGTTTTTACATAGCTGGTACAGAAGAACCTTTCAGGTTCGTGCAACAGCCAGCCGAGAAGCCCCTCCCCTAACCTACACACATTCTGTAAGCCACACCACCACTGAAGAAGGCAGCAGTCAGTTGAGTAACCCTACCCCCACCGGCCAACATTACCCCCACCAGCCAACACTACCCCCACCAGCCAACACTACCCCCACCAGCCAACACTACCCCCACCGGCCAACACTACCCCCACCAGCCAACACTACCCCCACCAGCCAACACTACCCCCACCAGCCAACACTACCCCCACCAGCCAACACTACCCCCACCGGCCAACACTACCCCCACCAGCCAACACTACCCCCACCGGCCAACACTACCCCCACCGGCCAACACTACCCCCACCGGCCAACACTACCCCCACCGGCCAACACTACCCCCACCGGCCAACACTACCCCCACCGGCCAACACTACCCCCACCGGCCAACACTACTAGCACAAAGCATTCTTCTTCTGCACAGCCAGCACCACTGGGGTACTTGGTTAATGACATTCATTGCACACTGTGGGGATCCCCCTACCAACACTACCTTCCAGTGGAGTGTGGTGACGTCACAGCCATCCTTGGCCTTGCTGCTGTCCGTCTCGTGGTGGAGGACGTGGGGGAGGACACCCGGGGGCTCCAGTGCCCACAGACGAGCAGTGGAGTCAGCAGAGCTACAGACGTCGGTGGAGAAGAATGACATGAGTGAGTGGTGTTGTAGAGCCTCATTGTAGCGCTGAACTGGTACCGATGACAAATTGAGGAGCAAAGACACAACTGTTAATGGTACTCCCTAGAAGGACGTTTCGACCCGGAGGTCTTTGTCAAGGTCCTCCTTGCTATTGGTATGACGTGAGTTCAGGAAAGAATCAAATACATACAGCTGAACCTCTCTATAAAGGGCACTCTGAATGAGGGATACCTCTCTAATGAGGGCAGTGTCTGCAGTCCCAACCACATACAGCTGTGTACAAATCGACCTCTGAATTAGGGATACCTCTCTATACAGGACAGCCAGCTGGGTCCCAATGGTGTTTACTGTAGAGAGGTCCACTGTAGAACAAGCTATGTATCAGGGCTACTGTAAGCACACAACACCACACACATCTTTGAGCACATGCAGGGCCACCGCAGGGCTGTGGGTCTCGTGACTCTCCACTCACCCTGAGCCCAGTATGTCCTCGGTGGGACTCCACTGACAGGTGAGCACCTCCGAATGGTGGCCACGCAGCTCTGCCACCAGGTCCTGTGACACCGACGTGCTGCTGTCGGCCACAGCCTGCTGGGAGGTCTCCATTGCATCATCTGGTGGGAAGGGAGGGAAGGGAAAAGGGGAAAGGGGAGGAGAGGGGAAGAGAGGAAAAAGGAGGAGAGGGGAAGAGGGGAAAAAGGAGGAGAGGGGAAGAGGGGAAGGGGAGGAGAGGGGAGGGAAGGGAAAAGGGGAAAGGGGAGAAAGGGGAGGGGAGGTAGGGTTAAGGGGGTAATCCGATTTCTATTCACCCAAAATGGCTTGGTGAATGAGGAATAAACAGCGGCAAAGGACCTGATCTAGAGGTGGGCGATATTAACATTATCAGGGTATCACAATACCTCAGGAGAGTATCACGATATACCCGATGCATAGGTGGAACCCGAATCATTCTGAATCAGAGTGGTGCTTACACTGAAGGGACATCACATGGCACGTTGTGACACTACAAGTACTGTGAGTAACGAGGAAGAACAGCATGCCAGTGCGGTTAGCATTTCTGTGACAGAGAGAAGTCACACACACACGTGGCTCAACTGGTGGAGCCGACCAGTCGGCCTTCACAGGCGTGAGCACAACTACTGAGACAATTTATTTTGTGACATCCACCTCCCCTTTACCAGCAGGGTCCTCCCCACTCTGCTCCAGGTCTTCCTCCTTCTTGACCCTGCCCCCAGACCCGCCCTCTTTAAGGGCGGGGTCCGTCTTTCCCCTCTTCTGTGCCATCAATGTGCTCTGCACTACAGCTCCCACCAGGCTGAGGGCGGCCATCTTGTCTTCTTCAATGATACTGCCATCCTACATACACACAGGGTGGGAAGGGGAGGGGAGGGGGAAGGGAGGGGGAAGGGGAGGGGAGGGGGAAGGGAGGGGGAAGGGGAGGGGGAGGGGAGGGGAGGGGAGGGGGAGGGGGAGGGGAGGAGGAAGGGGAGGGGAGGGGAGGGAGAAGGGGAAGGGGAGGGGGAGGGGAGAGGGAAGGGGAGGGAAGGGGAGGGGGAAAGCACGGACTTCATCTGGGAAGGGAGCTATGTACATTTTCATTTCAATTGGAGACCTTCATCAACCCTCAGTGGGCATGTGCCACAGGGCTGTGTGTGTGTGTGTGTGTGTGTGTGTGTGTGTGTGTGTGTGTGTGTGTGTGTGTGTGTGTGTGTGTGTGTGTGTGTGTGTTTGTATGTCTGGTTCAATTTTCCATATGGTAAGGAATTAGCCAAGAAGACCTACGGGTTGCCTCAGCGCTGCAAAAGATTGAATTAAAACATGGGGGTTCGTAAAGCAGCCTCTTCACAAAGCTACAGAATTCGCGTCGAAGTTTACTAGCGCAGCTGTCAGCCATTTTGTTTGCCTTCATGCATGAGCATATTCTAATACGTAACGTTGTTCTTGACCACATCTTAGTTGTCGGCCTTGCCGTTGTGTTTGTGCGTTGTACTATAGCGCACACACGTATCTTAATCACTGGACGTTGGTCTGAACCACTGGCCTGAAGAAGGTATGTCCTCGTGTCCTCAGTGCGGTGCTGTATGCAAGCAGCGTAAGGAAGTTGCGTTGTGACTGTGGCCATGAACTCCAATACAAAAGGAAAGCAGCAGTAGTTCACTATGATGTAATAACAATTGCTATCATTGTCAAATTTTTGACCTAATGCCAGCTCTAATTATAAGACTACATCTTCTGATTAACATTTCCATTGGGATGACTGAAACTTTCTATTGGTTATTGGGCCGAGTGTTTAGCACTTCAGTGCCTAGTTAGCAAAAGAATCTGCACGGTGAAAGTGAATCAGGTCGGTCATTTGGTCACACTGGCTGTTGTCAGCTGCACTGCCTGTTTGCTGAGGATGCATTTTAAGAAGTTCCCATCTCACAAGCAAGCCACTCCATTAATGTGACATTCTCTTTCAACGGCGGTGGACAAGAACCAACTATTCACAATACCAAATGAAACTGTACCCCTCCCTACACAGCACCAGCGTGTGCTGTGTCAGCGAGCACACTGCACACCTCCCCTAGTCTCGCTTAGCCAGACCACTTTCACCAGGAGGGAAAGGGTCTGGAATGATACATAAGTGGCTTGTGCGGACCCCCCCCCCCCTCAGACCTAGGAGGTCAATAATTGCCTTCCCTCCTGGTGAAGGTGGTCTGGCTACACGAGACTGCACCCTCACACAGCACATGTCATTGGCAATGCTGCACACAGTGCAGCCTGCTCTGCCATGGCGAGCGCCTCACCTCAGAGATGCTGGCCTCAGCTTCCACGTACTGCACTCCCTTCTGGAGGACAGTTATGAGGGCGCCGGGCGGGACCTGCCCCGCCTCCACACTGCACTCGTGGGCGTGGCTCTCGATGCCAAAGGTGAAGGCAGAGTGCTGGAACCCTGCGCAGTTGCGGAAGGAGCAGGGAGGGTTGGGCAAAGCAGTGAACAGAAAGAGGAGGTGTGGCTGAAGTGGCTCTATAGAGAATGCACCCTTTCAGTGCTTCCCCGTTTTTACGGTACATGAAGTATGTAACTATTTCTTAATAAGCAAAATTGTGGCATATAAAATCCGAACTCTATGACCACCCACAGCTATGTAGCACACAATGCACTTGTGGTCCCATGACAAGCAGCTGCAGCGCAGGTGTTTAGTGCGTTTGTTAGGTGCAAGCTCAGCCCGAGTGTTTTGACGCAGTGAGTCTCCTGCAGGCACACTGACCTGACTCCAGGAGATAACGGTACACCAGGTAGTTCACTTCTTCGCTGGAGATGGCCATAGTCTGAGCGGTCTCCGCCGAACTGGATCAGCTGAACAGCGTAGGCACAGTATAAATAGCAAACAAGCATGTTTGTAATTCCATTACAGTAAATACCCACATGCAATGCTTCTGGTCATCCAGGATTCGTTTACATTTGCTTGCGGTGGTCTAATGCCGCCATTTTCTCCGCTAATATAGGTAATCGTGAACTCCGTGGGCCCAAGTGGTACACTTATGATTAGTGGAGTAGGAAACATGGATGCCAACGGTAGAGCTGCTGGGAGAACGTCAGCAGGTGACCACACTGATAGTACCGCGCCGCTTCTGAGTCACAGTTCTCCCACCACGCCCGTAAATGAAGCGGGAGACGATTCGCTGGAAAATCGTCTGACGCGGAGCGAGGGAGTGTCCATGCCCCTATTCGCATCTGCAGAAGCGCGTGAGCAAATGGCTGCTTCGTCTGTTCGCTCGCCCGGATCAGTTCGCAGGTACGGAAGCGTCAATCACCATGAATACGGGATGAACCCTCTGGCGCTATGGCACACAGAAGGCAACCATGTCATGTCGGAGTCAGGTCGACGTGGCAGCCGCCGGCGGTCTAGCAACACGTTAGACGAGGAGTTCTCCATAGTCTCAGAGGAATTCCTTCGCTCCGAGGAGACGTCAGAGGTAGGAAACTGGTGGAGGTGGAGTGGGTGGGTGCAGTGCTGCAGAGAGATATGGCATTGTGGGAAGAGCGTAGCAGTGAACGAGCGAGTTGATGCCAAACTCCTTGATACACAGCTAGATGCACTGCCTGTAACACACTATCTATGCTGTAACAGACTGTCTATGCTGTAACAGACTATCTATGCTGTAACAGACTATCTATGCTGTAACAGACTATCTATGCTGTAACAGACTATCTATGCTGTAACAGACTATCTATGCTGTAACAGACTATCTATGCTGTAACAGACTATCTATGCTGTAACAGACTATCTATGCTGTAACAGACTATCTATGCTGTAACACACTATCTATGCTGTAACAGACTATCTATGCTGTAACAGACTATCTATGCTGTAACAGACTATCTATGCTGTAACAGACTATCTATGCTGTAACAGACTATCTATGCTGTAACACACTATCTATGCTGTAACAGACTATCTATGCTGTAACAGACTATCTATGCTGTAACACACTATCTATGCTGTAACAGACTATCTATGCTGTAACACACTATCTATGCTGTAACAGACTATCTATGCTGTAACCATGACCCAAAGACCCTCTAGGGGCTGACCCCTAGGTGTTTTGTTACATTTTGCTGTGTGTGCATGCGTATATGTGGTTTCACAATCCTATGCTGCTATAATTATGCTCTTCAAACTAACACATGCACACACACACACACACACACACCTACTTCCCCCCCACACACACACACAGGCATCCATTCTGGGAACCTACGTTCAAATCCCGGTGACAGAGGCTCTGGAGCTCTGCACTAAGTCAGTTCTGAAGCCATACAACATGTTCCTTAAAACAGTGAGTTGCAACCTTGCTGACCACAGATACAGCTGTCAGCAGTAAAACCCCAGAGCCAGTTATAAGACCCCAGGGCAGCAGTAAAACCCCAGAGCCAGTTATAAGACCCCAGGGCAGCAGTAAAACCCCAGAGCCAGTTGTAAGACCCCAGGGCAGCAGTAAAACCCCAGAGCCAGTTGTAAGACCCCACGACCAGCAGTAAGAACCCAGGCCCAACAGTAAAACCCTAGAGCCAGCCGTAAGACCCCAGGCCCAACAGTAAAACCCTAGAGCCAGCCGTAAGACCCCAGGCCCAACAGTAAAACCCTAGAGCCAGCAGTAAGACCCCAGGGCCAGCAGTTATGCCTGTGACTCATTATCTGTCCCTGCTGTAGCAACTCTGTACCTGAAGGTAGCAAGGAAACTTCACTAGCCAGGATCAAGGGTAAAAAATATAATTGCCAAACGTTTCGACAGCTATGCAGCTGTCATCATCAGTGGCTTATACAGGAAAGCAGGTGAGATGCTCTCTGTAAGAGAGATGCAACTCTGTACCTACTGCCCTTTGAGCTCAACTGGGAACTCTGCTAATACAGATGTAGAAACTCACTGACAGGAACAAATTCTGCTTCTTCATCTCTTCCTCAGCCCCCACTTACATGGTTTGGGGCTGAGGAGTCTTGTGTCCCTCTCGAAATGTGACATTCTTCTCCCCTTTACCCATAGGTGGGATGGCGCAAGTTCCGCTCACCTTCCGAGGACCTGCAGGAACACTGCTGTAGGAAGCTGCTCAATGTGGTCTACCTTTTCTTCATCATCGGCCTCATCGCTGTGGTGGGCGTTGTGCAAGTCCTAGTGTGCCTTCGGAGAGACGCCGTGGACGTAATGAAGGTGGGGAACACTGTGAGGGAAGGGGAGGGAAGGGAGGGGAACAGGTTGGTCCATTGTCTGACCCTTTCCCTCCATCCTCCTCTCCCCCTCCCCCTCTCCTCCTCCTCCCCTTCCTCCCCAGTACAACAGCTCTAGTTGCAGTAACTCCTCAGTGTGCACCGAATGTCTGAAGCACAGTGTCACAAGCTTCCTCATTCCAGATGCACTCCTCTTTGTGTCCTACCTCTACGCCCTCTACATCTTTCGGTTCTCAGAACCAGAGTATCTCCAGATGCTCACACAGACAGTGAGTCCAGTGGGAGGGCAATGACACACTAGGGGGCACTGGCTAGCTCACATACACGGTCTTAAGTGTGTGTGTGCAGGTGTGTGGGTGTGCAGGTGTGTGGGTGTGGGTGTGGGTGTGCAGGTGTATGTGTGGGTGTGGGTGGGTGTGCAGGTGTGGATGTGTGGGTGTGGACGTGCAGTTGTATGTGTGTGTGTGTGGTGCGTGGTGGTCCAGTTGCACCTGGTTTGAGTTTCCTTCTGATGGCCTCCTCCCGTAGGTGTTTCTTGGACAGGCATCCAATGCGGGCCTCCCACGGCAGAAGAAACTCATTTGCACTCTCAGGTACACACAATGCTAAGCCTAAAGGAGGACAAGTGTATGAGCCCACTCCGCACCTCGCTATCTATTCTC
Organism: Aplysina aerophoba; assembly: GCA_949841015.1. Lineage (NCBI taxonomy): Eukaryota > Metazoa > Porifera > Demospongiae > Verongiida > Aplysinidae > Aplysina > Aplysina aerophoba. Next base: position 5,733,374 of record OX465048.1, on the reverse strand, counting down.
CCTTTCCTCTTCTCTCTTCCCCTTTCAATCCCCTCCCCTTCTTCCCTCCTCTCCCTTACCCTCCCCTCCTCTTATCCCTCAGACTGCAGCTGTTGTTGGGTTCTCTGTGGCTGGTCTCCTCACTAGCCATAAGTGTATTCAGGGTCGTTGCCAGGGAGCTGTCACAGAGCAGGGTGCCTCCAATATGGAATTCCCTCCCCACGTCAGTTGCTGTTTAGTTTATGTAACTGTGACACTGGTGTATCAACAGCCTTGCAGCTAAGTGACTTCCTCTCCCTCATTAACGCCTTCCGCAACCCCCCTCCTTCCTCCCCTCCCTCCTTCCATCCCTCCCTCTCTCCCTCTCTCCCCTCCCTGTGTCTGTGTCTTTCCCCTCCCGACAGTGGAGGGCGCAACACGCTGGAGGCGTTCTGTGTCCTGGGCTTTGTCATCTTTGACCTGGTCTACCTCAGCATCGTCGTCAACTACAGCTTCCAGTGCCAGCTCCTGATCTACCACGTGAAGAGCATCAAGGACCGCGTGCTGAGCCACGACTGGCCGGGGATAGGCCCAGAGCAGCCCGGTCCAGCTTGTAGCATAGACTCCATCCTGGAGAAGGCAATGAAAGTGAGTTGAGAGTTGTGTGGACCAGTGGGAAGTGTGGATGGCAAACTTGTGTTAATGCCTTGTATCTGATTGGCTGAGAGTTTTCTTACGCGTCCAAACATCTGACATGTGAAGGCTAACGCGGCATCATTTGACTCTTTCGTGTTACATATTCCCCGCAATCTTCAAAAGATTCACAACTAAACCTGTAATGAGAAGGCAAGGGAGAGAGGTCCTTGGAGAGACTGCTGGAGCAACCGATGAATGTAGGATGGCCTTACTTGCCATGCGGGGTGTGAAGGTCACATGTCCTCTGGCAAGTGATGTCTTGTGTACGTGTGTACGTACGTACGTATACCACATCCTGGCCCTGTGCTGACCTGGGCTGTGCCTACCCCCGTCATATCCAGCATGTTGTGATCCGATTGGTCAGAAGACCCTAAATAGTAAAATGAAGTTGGCAATTTGTACAAACAGTAACATATATCTCAAATATAGTAAATATAGTTGGAAGTATATACTGTATATATGTAGTTAAGTAAATCCGAATGGTTTCCACAAGTGCGAATTTCCACGGAGGTAAAGTAATCACTTCCGTCTGTCCGTCTGTCTGTAAAACATCAGCGTTTGATTCACTTGCAATGAGCCAGGCCTCCGCACTGGCTCTGACAGGAGACCAACATTGAGCACTGACACGAGGTGTGCCTGGCCACCCAACACTGTGTGCAATTTCTATAACACGCTGCTCTTCCTCTGAACCGCCATTTTGTTTATGACATTTACGACCTGTGAACTGTGAAACAGCTGCCAGCCGTGAAAACCTAAATGCCCTCTCATTTAACTGCAGTCTCATACACCAGACCCACTCGCGCCACTCTACATAAATGTGGAGTGGCACGAGTGGGTGTGGTGCACGAGACTAGTTGAATTTTGTACACGCGTACCCACTGGTCCACAGACAGCTGCTTGGGTTGCAGTGTCATACTCATGCGTGTAGCTCTCCCAGCTGCTATGGCATTAGGGGACCATAATGGTAACCACGCCCCTCCCCGCCCCCTACTGTGCTGTAGGAGATGGATCAGCTAAAGATCTTCGTCCTGCACCTCAACAGCCACATCTCCTGGGCTGTGTCCCTTCTCATGTTCATCTTTGTCATTTCTGTCATGGATGGTACGTAAGTGGGTATCAGTGCCCCTCCCCTGCCCCGCCCACACCAAAGACTGTGTGCAAGCTCATGCTGTCAAACGAACAGACTGCTCACACCTGATTGCTACGTATGTATGCTCATTAGCATGCGTACCTGCCCCTCCCCCTGCCCCACCCCTCTCCTCCCCCACACAGCCTTTACCACGCTGCTGAGTCTGAGCAGCCACAAGGAACCGCCGATGGCACTCCTCCTCGTTGGGCTGTTCAGCCTGGTCCAGTGGGTGTCCATCCTCGCGTTCCCTCTGGTGCAGGCTGCACGGCTCAACACTTCGTGCCACTCCCTCAGGAGCCTCGGACACTTAGTCAGGTCACGCCCACTCAGCTACACGAGGATGTCGTATCTACATTTGGACTCCTTCCTCAGTTACACCGCCACTCAACAGCTCCCTGTGAGTACAAGTTGGGCGTCCATGAATGCTGGTTGGGGGTCTGCGAGTGCACGTTGGGTATCTGGGAGTGCACATTGAGTGTCTGGGAGTGCATGTTGGGTGTCTGGGAGTGCATGTTGGGTGTCTGGGAGTGCATGTTGGGTGTCTGGGAGTGCACATTGGGTGACTGGGAGTGCGGTTGGGTGTCTGGGAGTGCATGTTGGGTGTCTGGGAGTGCATGTTGGGTGTCTGGGAGTGCATGTTGGGTGTCTGGGAGTGCATGTTGGGTGTCTGGGAGTGCATGTTGGCTCCCTATTCTAGCCATAACCCCCAACTTCACCTTTGGCCTCCAAGGTGTTGTACATGTTGTAGTTGTAGCGACATCTTTCAAATCATGCACACTTCCTTGCCCCCTCCCCCCCCCCCCAGGTGAAGCTGCTGCTGATCCGTGTGACCCCAGGTGTGGTATGTGGGGTGGTCTTTGTCATTGCCTGTGTCCTGGTCTACCTGCTGCAGCATGACATGTTCCAGTGGGCAGAGTACCTGTAACTAGCCATTTGTTGTCATGGCAACCAAAGATGTGTGTCACATATTGCTGGACTGATCCAAATCTTTGATTTCATAATGTCAGTAGTTTTGAATGCTTTTTTTCCCAACAAACACAGCATCATGCATAAATTCAATGTACTTGTATGTAAGCGGGAAATCCATTGACAGGATAATATCTATATAATTTATAGTACTATTTGTCTTCTAGCTCTGAGTGCAGTGAACTGCAGTAGGGCCTGCTTTGCAATCCACTACACTCACAGCTGCATGCCATCTGCGCCATCATGGGCTTGCTCAGGCTCGCCCCTACAATGCTGAGCATCTGCCTAGCAGCTTCCGGCTGCACCCCACGCCAGCATAGATGACACCAGTGGGCTCGCAGACCGTATTATCAATTGCACATATTATTATGTAGTTGCAATTGCTATGGACATATATATATACTCAGCAGAAATTTATTGTCAATGGGGGAGGCTGTTCAGAATGGGGTGGAGTATACGTAAATATTTAGGATGCATTATCCGTGCACGAATATGCAAAGTGTAGGGTAATGGTGAAGTATATATAGAGAGCAGAAGTGGGAGCAAGAGCCCTTTGTGCACGGCTGAGGAAATGTAAAATAGTCATTGGTGAGGTGAAGGGGAGACTTTTATGATGTTATTACATGCTTTGGTGGATTTGGTGTTACTGTATTGGGCAGAGGTGCGGGGGTGCTGTAGCCAGACTGATCCACTTGTTCAAGTGCAGCTGCGAGCCGCCAGAATCTTTTGGGGGTGGGTAGACTGCATCAAAGAAGGGCAATCAGCAGTATATATGAAATGAGAATGATGCCGCTAGTATGGGAAGCAAAAAGAAGATGTGTTGAGTTCTGGATAAAAGTGTTGAAGATGAAGGAAAGTAGGTTAAATGGGTTGTATAGGAGGCCAAGCAAATGGAAAAGAGGAGTATCTCAGATCCGATGCTGTGACCACCAAAGCAGGGGGAAGGTGGGACAATGTGGCATAATATGCTCCAAAACCAATTTGTCCAAATGAATACAATATTTTCACATCACCCAATTTTTGTTACATTAAATTAAGAAAAATTAAAGGAAATTAGTCAACTTGCAAAAAGTTTATATACAGCGACTGAAAACTGTGCATGCGTGCACGTGTACACAGGCCTTAGTCACAGCCATTGTATCTCAGCAGTTTGATAATCATTTAATATATTTTGTATCTGTTTTGTATTCCTCTTTTTCACACCTTTGTAGTCATGCAACAGCCACATAATGCATCTAGCAAGTTCAGTGCATGAGTGTACGAGTTTCTGCAACCCAGTTGGTTGACTGCTGTTGAATTGAAGTTGGAAGAACAAATGCCAAATTAAGCTTAGTCAAGCATGGCCCACTAAATCTATAGTATGGTCTGGGGTGTGGTCTGCATGTACACAGTGGGACATAAGCAACAGTTTGGCTCTTTGACTATTCAATCCATGCTCACTTGATGTATGGCAATAATCACATCGTATTATTATGTAACTCCCCTCCTCTCATGTTCACTTCTACAGCCACTTTGGGCAGCATGATTCCTCTTTTGTTATAATTATACTCCAGCACATGTGGTTTCTCGCTTGCTCTCTGGGTAATGAGCTAGCAGCAAATGGACAAGATAACTACCCCAACTCCCTAGATGTGTGCTTCAACTGCACCACAAACAGCAGGTGCACATAAAATTCCACTAATGGCTTGCCCCACATAATGAGACTTACTACTTAACATGTGCTTTGACCTCCAAAGGTGTAATTTATCCACACTGTTTAGAGGGAAAATTTGTGAGGCCTTAAGTTCGCAATTTGGCCAAATTTGCAAAATTTCTTCCCTAAATGGGACAAGATTTTTAACGAAATAAAATTTTAACCGCAAAATCTTGATTTTGAACGAAATCGTGGAATTATCTTCTGCGAAATTTTTCTCTATACGGTATGTGTTCCTTAATTGGCAACATGTATTATGATAATATGGGGTTATACCCTATACAACAAGTATTGCACAATTATACATGTGCTTTGGACAATGTGTGGCTTTATAATATGACCTATGTTACTTGTGTACGTGTGCATACACAGACGAAGAATTCATTGTGTGGGGTGGTCTTTGTCATTGCCTGTGTCCTGGTCTACCTGCTGCAGCATGACGTGCTGCAGTGGGCAGAGTACCTGTAACTACCCATTTGTTGTCATGGCAACCAAAGATGCATGTGACAGCTAATGGCATCACATATTGCTGAACCAGAGAGATATTGAGCTAACACGTAGCAATAGTTCCAACAAGTAAGACGTTTCGACCGCGAAGGTCTTCGTCAGTTACAAAACTGTTTTTGTAACTGACGAAGACCTTCGCGGTCGAAACGTCTTACTTGTTGGAACTATTGCTACGTGTTAGCTCAATATCTCTCTGGTTCTATGTATTCCGTAGCATGAGCCTCTACGACATCACATATTGCTGGACTGATCCAAATCTTTGACTTCATAACAGCAATGGTTTTGAATCCCAACAAACGCAGCATCATGCATAAATCGATGTACATACGTATAAATGGGCAATCCATAAAACAGGATGATATACCAATGATACTATTTGTCTTCTAGCTCTTTGCTCCACACCCTGACGTCCACAGCCACCATTTTGACCTTACTGGTGTCTTCGCTTGTGCTGTGGCAGTGTTCTCATCAACGGCCATTTTCTCACTGGCCTCAATGTTGGTGATCTGTTCGTCAATGTCTGCCATTCCGTCTGTTGTGGAGGTGGTTTCTTCTCCAGCGGAAGAAGTGTCGAAGCGGCTGCTGGCAGTCCCCTGATGACCTGTGAAAAGATCATTAACTTCGGAACGGTTAGCAGCTTTATTGCTGTTACTCTCAATCGGTAACCTCTTCACAAGATAGGAGTAGTAGGGAGTTGTGTAGAAGGCAGTGGAATAGTCATCTGTGGCAGTCTGCAACTCCTCGTGAATACCGTCGATCACGTCAAGGCTGCCTCGAATGGCACGCAACTCACGGACAATCTGTGAGACAGCTGCTTGCTGCTCTCTTAGGAGTCGCGAGAGATGGTTCTTCTTCTTGGACAGATAGTTTATCTGACCAGGGGGGAGGGGAGGGGAGGAGGGGAGGGGAGGGGAGGGAGAGAAGGGGAGGAGGGGAGGGCACTTCAAGACTACGTGTTCGTCTCACATGTGTATTGACTGCAATCATGTTTTCTACATGTCTGTATCAGCGACTACTGCAAGTAATAAATCACATCCACACATCTTCTGGCATTACGTAATACGTCTGATACACAACACACACACGATATGCAGTAGCTGTAGGGAGTGTATGGAGTGAAGTGCAGTGTCCGTTGAGGTAGGAGCACTCTACACCACACCTCACTATGTTGGCTCCACACCACACCTCACTATGTTGGCTCTACACCACACCACACTGTGTTGGCTCCACACCACACCTCACTGTGTTGGCTCCACACCACACCTCACTGTGTTGGCTCCACACCACACCTCACTGTGTTGGCTCCACACCACACCTCACTATGTTGGCTCCACACCACACCTCACTGTGTTGGCTCCACACCACACCTCACTGTGTTGGCTCCACACCACACCTCACTGTGTTGCAGACCCTACCTGGTGCAGAGCACTGGCCATGTGGCGCCGTGCAGTGGCACTGAGCAGGGACAGGGCATTCGGCACAACTCGAGTGGGGGGATTCCCCAGGGAAGTTGAGTACCTAGGTGAAGTCACAACACATTAGTCACATGCTGATGTTGCAAGCACCCCCACCCCCACCCCACATGCCCACTCACTCCTCCAGGGCGTAGTACAGTTGTAACGATGCATGCGAATCACAAGCAGCATAGTTGACTTGCTCCGAGCTCAGCTCCCGAGCACCCCAGTTAGAGAGGGTGTGGGTCTTCGGGAGGTGCTGACCGAGGAAGGCCCCCACCAGGTGCTGCAGACGGAGGAACGGCAGCTGGAGCGCCTCCGCAATGCTGTACGTGTCCACAATGTTCTGAGTGTCGACACAGTAGTGCTGCAGCAGGAGGACTGCGTCGGCCTTCGACCCGTGGCCCACCTGGGGGGAGGAGGGATGGAGTGACTCTGTACACACACACACACACACAGGCCGTGCACTCCGTCTTGAACATGCATATTATGATACAAACATACGATATTACGCAGCAATAAACCTTTACAGCATTGCTACTCACATCTTAGACAGATGGCAATTGTCGTTGAACTAGACGTTTCAACCCAGACTAGTGTCACCATCAGTAATGAAATCATTTCTAGGCCTAGCCACTCAGGCATCCTTCAAGTAAAACTCTTGCACAGTTACACATTAACGAACCTACTGGGACCCTATATAGCTACTGTACACTCTGCTGGGATTTAGCAGACCTGTGCTCTAGCGGAGCACTGCAAGCAGCAGAGGTCGCAGCGGAGTTGTGTAAGAAGACGTGTGGAAAGAAAGGCCCGCCCTGCAACTTGCCTTCACTGCATCGCACTCCAGGATCTCTCTCAGGGGGTCGGGGAGGTGCCACAGGCCGGACACCTTCCACACCAGGGCCTCCTCCTCGGTAGAGATCTGGACGATGCTAGGAGCGTACGGCGCACACCCACTCTCCGGAATGGGAGACTCTGTGTCGAACCCCAGCACGCGGGCGTTCAGCGCCTTCCGGATAGCTGTTTTGTATCTAGTCTCGTCCCGTTTACTGCCGATCAAGAGGACACTACTTGGCGGGGCATACTTAGGAAGCCTGTGCATTTCCTCCTTCTTCATGGTTAGGTTTGGCAGAGGGCCGAGCTCCTGATGGAGCGAGCGGGCGCTTCGGCCGAAGACTCGCTGCAAACGTCTGCTCATACCGGCTGCTTGGGGACGTGTAGCTGAGCATGCGCAGTTGTTGGCGCAATCTGAACCCTGCTCCAGTTGCCTAGGAAACTGATGACGTATTGACCGCAGGAGGTGCACAGCGGATGATTCTTGTTTGCGGTGCTGGTGAAGTGAAGAGGCGTTGAGCGGAGAAAGGACAATCAGTGCTCGTGAACTGTGCAACCTGGTAAGCAGAACTCCCTGACGGCGGCGATCGCTGCAGAACGCCCAAACCACAGCAGCGCGGAGCATGACGGCACATGTATGGTTTCTCTTTCCAGATTGCATTCACTTCATGGCTCTCCCTCCTCTGCTGCAGCTCCTTGTTCGGCTTCCGCTGATTGCATCTCATCTCACTGCACCATGGCATACCACGCGGAAGCATTCCCGAGCGACAGCAGGCGCGATCCAGCATTTGGCGGAGGTAGCAACGGACACCGCCCTTTAGAATTCACCGTGCCGGTGTATAAACTAGGAGGTGGAGATAAATCGTACACGACGCAGATCATCAAGACAGGCTCGCAAGAGAGCAGCAGGGAAGCGGTGAGCGGACAGGAGAACTGGGCTACTGCTGCTATAGGCTCCAGCGCTGCGTGATCCTCCCCTCCCCTCCCCCTCCTTCCTTCATCTCCTCTTCAGAGCTACGACTCTCGTACCTTACCCAGCGAAAGGGCTGCCGCGTACGGTCAAGACCGCTGGTCGCAGCCTCCCGCAGACAACAGGCCGAGAGCTGTGTCCTATTCCTCGCGCAGTCTACCGAGAACTGGCACTGACAGGTTTGTTCCTTTGACTCTCTGCTCGCTGGCTACCGCGACCTCTGTTCACACAGTGCCCAACTGTACTGTTGAACTGGGCAAACCATGTTCAAACGTAGCGAAGGTGCTGGAACTAACTTGTTTTTTTTAGCCATGTTTGTGTGTACAAGCATCCTTAAAGTACCCAGTCTTGTCACCTTCATCCATCAACACCTGGCATCAGTGATGGGTCCAGGTGCAGTGCGGCCCAGCTGGTCGGTACTGTAGTGGGTAGCACTGACTGAGCGTGCATCGACAGTGCACTAACAAGAGCGGTGTAATATTTGGAGGGCCTAGTCATGTCGGGCCAGGTGGTTGAAAGAAAGTTGTGTAGTGTGTGTGTGCGTGCGTGCGTGCGTGCGTGCATGCTCTTCCCATTGATATATCAGGATGTTAAGAATGCATGCCACAGTATACAAATGTTGCTATGACCGCCGCCCCCTCCCCACCCCACTCCACCCCGCCCGTACACTCCTCACCCCACCCCACCCCACCCCACCCGTACACTTGCCGCCATTCTGCAGGTACAGTGCGTCCCTAGCAGACGAGATGGACGGCCAGGACGTGCACAGGACTGTCCACATCAGCAGTGTGGCCCAGCGCACCACCTCTCCCGACCAGCAGATTGAAGTCAAAATCACCACCAAGAAGGCAGCGGCCTTCCCTGGGGACAGCACAACAAGAAAGTGAGAGAGGGGAGGGGTGGAGGAGTGGGTGGGGTTACAAAGGGGTGGAGGAGTGGGCGGGGTTACAAAGGGGTGGAGTGGGTGGGGTTACAAGGGGTGGAGGAGTGGGCGGGGTTACAAGGGGTGGAGGAGTGGGCGGGGTTACAAAGGGGTGAAGGAGTGGGTGGGGTTACAACTCAGATGTTTTGGTATACTGCACTAGCCATGCTGACTGTGTGGCATAATGAGCTATAGACCATTCCCACACTGGTCTCTATGTATATACAAGGGGGTACTGACAAAGGGGATAATCCTGGAATTAGTTAGGGGCAGTGTCCCAAGAGTCTCTAGTTGCAGTGATGGTATGGCTGTGGTCCATAACATCAGAATGTGGTGGAAGGGTCAGTGGATCACATAGCCCTCTGTGAGGTGGTGTGTTTGTGGTGTTCATGGCACTCCTGGTATGCGCTGCACCATGCACAAAGTGGTGGGAGTGAGCCTGCATTGCACCGTGAGAGCCTATGGAGCATTGAGTGTCACTGAAGAGGGGTTGAGGTTGCTGGCAGGTGGTGGGTAGTCCTGGTGTGTGTTGTGGAGGGGGGAATGAAGGGATGTTGTCAGTTTGGACCAGTGTTGTTTCGATGTCCAGTGAACACACATCATCACACGTCATACATACAATGCTGTGATGGCTATTGCATAGGTACGCTGTAGACATTGTGGCAAATCGCTTGTTGCAAGAGAGAAGAATACTTAACACAGACAGTGAACCTAGGGCATGAAGAGATGAAAGAATGTTAACATTCATGGACAAACGTATGCACACACGTAGGTGCGTAGTGCTGTGTTGTTCTTGTCTGTGGGTGAGCACTGAAGGGGGTGGATGTGAGTGTGGAAGGTGGACTGTTAACAGTTAACCTATAACCGAAGAGGGAAAGTGCTTGGGACATGACGGTCAGGATTAATTCCCTTCTCACTATTCCGTGTCTGTACGTGTGTACACAATCCTGTGCTTTGTGCCATGTATGCAGGTCAGTCAAGGTGGAATAGTATGGGTTTAATACATGGGGTATGAGGATGGTATGGTGTATAGAGCACTGAGCAAAGCATGCGTAAATGAGCTACCGTTGTGTACGGAGCACGAGTGAAGAACGTCATCTGTTGTTCGTTTGTAGTTTTCCACTGGTGACTGGCCTCAGCCCTCAGGGCGTGTACGTATTGCAACCCCCTCTGCTTTCTACATGTGCCTATGGTGATAGTCCATACATAATTGTCTACTCTGTACCTTTGCTGTAACTTCCACTGTTACTGCATGTGTGTATGTACATATATGTATCTCTGTGTGCAGGTCCGATGTGTTTGACGCAATCCAGCGTGGTGAGCGCGAGGAGGCACCAGTCCCCGCCCAGCGGAAGGAGTGGGTTGAAGTGCAAAAGAAGACGTTCACCAACTGGTTCAGAGACAGGGTCAGGGACAATGGCTGCAAGCCACTCACCGACATCGAGACTGACCTTGAGGACGGGCGTCTCCTGATCGACCTGATGCGGGTGCTCACAGAGGGAGCTCGCGGAAGAAGAACGTGAGTGAACCAAGAGCGCTGGAGCCTCTGCTTCCCTCAAACCCTAAAAGAATTGGGTGTAGACTGTGTTGCAGTGGGAGTTGCTGTGGTATTTCTATTGTCTCTGCTTTTAAGTTGAGGTAGGAGTTAATGGGGAATAATACAGCCTCCATGGAGCTCACGAACAACCATTGTCCAAGTCATTCTGATCTGTCCTCCTCCACTGGTACAAAACTGAATTCAGCCCAACCACTTTCTTACCAGTTGAAGACGTGCATCGTGAAAGCTATTCATGATTTTAGGAAACATTAATGTTGTGTGCACATGTGATGGTGCAGCCTTCACACATTTGCTACATGCCTTCTTCCACAAGCTGGGACCCGCTCTCAGTCCAGGGAGAAATGGCTTGTTCAGTGGATTGAGCAATCTGTTGTACAGTATACATAATTCATTTGGTGGGATGTATGGTTTCCTTTATTGGAGGGAGCGGGTTGTGTTCAGTGGATGGGCAATAGAGCTGGCATACCTTTCTCGGTGCTCAAAGAAGCCATCTTAGCAAATATCAGAAGTGTCTAGAGTGCATCGTTATGTATTGTGTTAGAAATTGAGTGGACATGTTCGTTGACAACCTTGTCTTCAGCTAGGTTAGGCTAAGTAATCATATTTGACATGGGAAAGCCACTAGCCAGGGGCTACTCCAATAGCACCCACAAAGTACGTAAAAAAGGAGAAAGGGTGGGATGAGGTAAATGAAAAGGATGGGAAAAGACATGCAGACTGCTTCTTAGCAGTGAAATGTCTTTGTACATGGTCATGTAAGGCACCAGCAAGTTGATGTAAAGTCATTTCTGACCAATTTTGAGGCATGTGTAGCACTGAATTGTTGCATGATGGTGTCACTGTATGTGTGATTTCACAGTGTCACAGAGTTCCATCATTATCTCTGTCCCTCCTTCCTTCACCACTCCTCCTCTCCTCTGCCCCTCCCACCAGGCCCCACAAGAACCCAGGATTGCGTGTGCAGAAGATTGAGAACATCAACACAGCCCTCATGATTATGAAGGAGGAGAGAGTGCCACTCGTCAGCATTGGTTAGTGCATTGTGCACGCTATTGCACATTGCATGCATAGTTGGTGCTGGCTCTTCACGACTTGTGTGTCTTCTCAACACACTGCACTGGCTGAGGGATGGTGTATTCCATCCATATGAGGAGTATCAGTGGGACATGGATGATCTGAGGCAGGAGAGAAGGGTGGTTCTCTAGATACCAGCCTTCGACTGTTAGCAATCTTGCCCAAGGAATGACGTATTTTACTGCACTGAACTACTGGGAGGGTGAACAGGCAGCAGTGCAGCCCACGTGAATGGCTGGGCGGTTGCTATATAGCCTGTCTGCTACTGTTGTTTCACGGTTTCTTGTCTTGTTTGCACATTCCACACTGCAATCACCCCAATGTCATGCATAGCACATGAGACTGTCCTGCTAACTAATTGCGCAAGTGATTGCAGCATGCAGTGTGCGAAAGGGACAAGAAACCTGAAGCCACAGCAGCATGAAACTCTGCACTTCAATTGTTGTGCGTGGATACGTAGACCGCTCATGTCAGCTGTACCTACCTACACGCAGTGTGTGGCAACGACTAATGATCAAGTGCTGTCATAAGTCACCTCCTACCACTACCCCCCCCCCCCCCCTCTGTAGGTGCGGAAGACATCTGTGATGGCAATCTCAAGCTCATCCTCGGGATGCTCTGGTGCCTCATCATCCGCTACCAGATTGCCGACATCAGCACCACCACTCGCAAGGTCTCTGCCAAGAAGGTGCTCCTCCAATGGATGCAAGCTCAGTTGCCTCACATGGGCATCAGCAACTTCACCACCAACTGGAATGACGGGATCACCCTCGCAGCCCTGATTGACTCTTTGCAGCCAGGGCTCATCCCAGACTGGATGACATGGTCCACTGATACCCCCTTGGAGAACGTCGCCAGGGCAATGGCGGTTGCCGAGGAGAATTTTGATATTCCTCAGATCATTGAGCCCTCAGACATAGCCGTGAGCAGCCCGGACGAGCTGTGCATCATGACGTACCTCTCCTACTTCTGCGGCCCTGACTCTATTGGGTTCCACACCCTGAGGAACTGGGTCAACTCCCGGATCCCCCAGCCACACATCACCAACTTCAGCTCCGACTGGAAGGATGGGCGTGCGCTGTGCGCTCTCATTGACTCATTCATCCCCGGGCAGATGCCAACCGCAGAGGAGATCCAGCACCTCCCCCCAGTGCAGACAGTTGACAAGGCTATGGATTTCTCCAAGAGCCGACTAGGTGTAGACTCCAACCTGACTGCCGACCAGTTTGTTAACCCGGACATCGACCCCCTTTCAGTAATGACGTACATCTCGCAGTACCGCTCGGCCAAGCCCAAGGTGGACGCAGCTGACCTCGTGAGCGTGGTTGGCACCGGCATCACTGGTGGATCTGTGGGCCAGGAAGCCAGCTTCTTTATCAAGCACATTCCGGGTGATGGCAAGGTCAGCGTGAGTGTGGTGGGTCCAGATGGGTCCGATGTGGAGGTGCGGCAGCGGCTGACTGAAACTGGGGCCCTCCAGATCTTCTACACCCCACACATGCCTGGAACCTACACTGTGACGGTGAAGCTCAATGGGAAACACATCCACGGCTCCCCCTTCAAGGTGAGGGTACTAACAGCGAGCAGTCAGAGGCACTTCACTCAAGCATGACTTAAGACCACAGTGCAGTCCTTCGTTGTTGAGTCTGCAGTGCCAGCAATGGTGGCGTGCACTGTGTCTTAAGTCCAATCAGTTGGTCAATTGCTTTACATTAGAACACTTTCCCAAAGACATGGGGGTCGTTCGTATACAGAATTTGCAGGAAAAGACTTTGACTACTCGTTGGCTAATCATGCAGTTGCTCTAAAGTGCATCAAAAGGGAAATGGATGCAGATTGATTTTGAGTGATATTTATAGCATTAAGTGTAATTGCTAATTAAAAGGCCAGTGTTCCTTTAGTGGTGATTATACCGCGAGTGCCACCTTATGTCTTTGCTCCTCCTTCCCTTGTCAGGTCACACACCACGATGTGCCTCAGCCCGGCAACTGCAGGCTTTCCGGTGCAGGATTGCATCGTGCGCAGGTGGGGCAGTGGGCGGAGCTTCAGGTTGACTGCCTGAGGGCGGGACCAGGGGCCCTCGGTGTGCAGATTGTTTCTCCTCAGGGTGAGATTGAGCACGAGGTGGAGAACAAGAGTGACAAAGTGTTTGGGGTCCGCTTTGCCCCAATGGCCGTGGGTGAACACCAGATCAACCTCATGTGGGCGGGGCTGCACGTCCCCGGTGGCCCCTACATCTGCCAGGTCTCGGATCCATCCAGATGTATCGCAAGTGGTCCAGGACTGAGTGGGGGGAAGCTCGGACAAGAGACTTCCTTCACCGTGTCCACTGTTGGAGCTGGCCCGGGGAGCCTCGACACCTCCATATTTGGACCTAGTGGTACTGTTCCTGCCAGCTGTAACAGCAACCAGGAGGGTGAGGTCACCTTCTCCTACACACCAGAGCACCAGGGCAGTTACCTAATTGATGTCAAGTGGGACGGATTCCCAATTCGAGGCAGCCCCTTCAAGGTGCGACCGGCAGCCGCAGTGGACCCCAGCCGTGTCATCCTGGTGAAGCCGCAGTCGGTGGTGAAGGCTGGACAGGAGACTGGGTTCCTAGTCAACACAAAGTCAGCCGGGCACGGTGTGCTAAAGGCAGAGGCTCGGGGCCCGCACGTTACTGAGAAGTGCCAGATCTTCCAGGAAGAAGATGGCGTATACAGCGTTACGTTTACTCCTTCAGAGGTGGGCAAGTACGAGGTGGATGTGACCTACGGTGGAGGGAGGGTACCCCAGGTACCCTTCAACGTGGAAGTGAGGGACCCCTCTCGATGTGTTGTGGATACGCAGTGCATTGCCGGGCAGACCATCCGCGCCAACGAGACTGTCGTGATTCCAGTGTCCACCAAACTGGCTGGGGATGGGACTGTTACGGCCACTGCACGAGGGCCCACAGGACTGTATGACCTCTCAGCCACCGAGATGGCTGCTGGCTTCTACAACATCACCTTCACTCCTGATGTGCCCGGCCTTCATCTTCTTGATATCTACTTTGATGGAGACCCGGTCCTGGACGACCCCATTCAAGTCAACGTGGAACCACCCAGTGACATTGTGTTTGAGAAGCCCCCGACTGTCAATGGCTACTACTTCACCAACGAGTTGCTGGAGTTTGTCGCTCGCACACCCGATGATGACACCACTGAGCTGAAGGTGAATGCATATGGCTCAAAGACCAACTCAATCCCCCGCATCTCGATGGGACATGTGCCTGGTGTGGGCCAGGTGGTACAGATGATGGCGTTCTACCCTGACGACTATCGCTTTGAGGTGTTCTATGGAGGACAGCCAATATCGGGCTCCCCCTTCCTCCTCCCTGTGGTCACGCCCCCTAATCCAAGTGCAGTGATATGCGGAGACCCCGTCATTCCTCTGTCGCCCAACCGACCAATTGAAATGGCAGTAGATGCCACAATGGCAGGCACAGGAGGTCTCACCCACAGTGTGGTGGGCAGCGTTGCAGGTCCCGTGCGCGTGGACTCCACGATGGTTGCTCCCAGCGTGTACAACGTTTTCTTTGTCCCCCCAATGGATGACGACTACTCGCTTGAGCTTCTGTGGGCTAGGGAGAGTGTTAGGGGAAGTCCCTTTATTATCCCATACTCACGCGAAGAGGACGATCTTCCTGTGCAGGTTAATATCGAACCTGATCAGGAAGGTGTCGGCCATCTTACAGCATCGGCCATGTGCAGGAGCACTGGAGATACGCTGCCTGTCGAGGTGCGACAGTACGAGAGAGGCAAGTACCGGCTCAGCTTTGCCCCCACCCAGCCCGACCTGTACGACCTCCGGGTGGAGTGGAATGGAGCCCCACTGGATGACTCGCCCTATGAGTTGGACTGCCGAGGGTTGGAGCCTCAGATCTCGTCTGACAGCATGGATGCAGCCTTAGCGAAGCTGACAGCAGAGGTGTTCGGTGAGAGTGCTGGGAGTGTGCCCGTTGAGGTGACGCCGCTGGAGGGTGGAGACTATCAGATTTCGTTTGTAGCAAGACAGAAAGAGACCCACGAAGTCAACTTGTACTGGCAACAGCGCAAGATCAAGGGCTCCCCTTTTGACGTCGACATGCGTCGTCGTCCCTGACCTGCCTACACCCCGCACGATTCAGCCTGCTCCCTAGTGTAACATTCTGTAACATAAGTTAGCAGTTTCAAGTACAATTGTAGTAAGATTTGTTTGCCATCCAAGTGTCTTTTTACAATTGACTCCCATTTGAGTAGTGTCCTGTTGGATGCATTTTGTCTACACGACTATAACGAAAGGTATTCCTGTGCGTGAACGTGCCTGTGGCTACTTGACTTGTGGTTAGCAAGTGCATGGTGAAAACGTACATGGGCATTATGTATGACCCGTGCAGCCGTGTGACATTGTGGGCGTTTGCTACAGTAGGCGCCGGAAGTCACGGGAGAGGCGTTTATTGCCGTTAAAGATGGCGGAAACGTGATTCAAATTGGTGTTCACTAACATCTCTGTGATTCGTCTGGGCTTTCTCCTTATTATTTGCGTAAAGTGCGGCATGTTGTCCTGCCTGTGGCGATGTCTCTGCGGGCCATCTGATCCCGGTCCCGTGCGGTTAAAGGACGTACAGCAGGTCGTTCTCGACACCAACAAAATGGGTGAGCTTCTCATTCTCTGCTCTCTTCGGGTTGGGTTTGGAGGTAGTGTATGGTGCAAGGATACCAACGGTTCAGGCCATGCTATTGCTGAGCTGCGTGTGGGGCGACTAATTGTGCAGGTGGTGTTGCACCAGAGGAGGGAGGGGTTGAGTGGGAAGAGCTGCAGGCGTGGTGTTGTGCTCAGCCCTGCACTGCTACAGATAAGCAACTGTAGTGCGGGTAACTATCCAAGTCGCAACCATCACTGGGTTCAATTCACGCATGTCCAAAGCGCAGTCAAGTTATGCAACTTGATTTAAACAGATCCTTACTCCTGGTCGGCACATGACATGTTGGACTACTTCTCCTGTCAGTCGTAATGTGGTTTGGGTGGATTCCCATTTGCTGAAGTCTTAGTTTATGTACTTAATCTTGCTACTGCCTCCCTCCCTTCCCCTCCCCCTCTCCTCTCCTCCCCTCCCCTCCCCTCCCCTCCCCTCCCCTCCCCTCCCTTTCTTCCCCTAGGTGTGGACACAGTCATTGTCAAGTCAGGGAGGCGGATATGTGGGACAGGGGGTGCCCTGGCCAATGCACCTCTTGTGCAGAACAAAAGCTACTTTGAAGTGAAGATCCAGTCTGGAGGTGTGTTGGTGGGTGTGTCTGCTGGTGTGTTGGTGGGTGTGTCTGCAGGTGTGTTGTGTGGGTGTATCTGCAGATGTGTTGTGGGTGTGTCTGCAGGTGTGTTGTGTGGGTGTATCTGCAGATGTGTTGTGGGTGTGTCTGGAGGTGTGTTGTGTGGGTGTGTCTGCAGGTGTGTTGTGTGGGTGTGTCTGGAGGTGTGTTGTGTCAGTGTGTCTGCAGGTGTATTATTGGGTCAAATATTAAAATATTGCTTATGTGGCAAGGGAGTTGAAACTTACTCCAGACATTAGAAACAGGTGTAGATGTGGACTTCGGTCAACTACACTAGGGCTCAACAATACTTGTTGCCTTTCTTCACACACACAGTCCCTCTTCATGTACAGCTCCCCCTGCACTCTATCATGCATATAGTTGCTGCTATTGCAGAGCCGTAGCGTGACGTGACAAACCATAGCATGACATGACGAGCCGTAGCATGACATGACGAGCCGTAGCATGATATGACGAGCCATAACATGACATGACGAGTCGTAGCGTGATATGAGCCGTAGCGTGACATGACAAGCTGTAGCGTGACATGACGAACCGTAGCATGACATGACGAGCCGTAGCATGACATGACAAACTGTAGCGTGACATGACAAACCGTACCATGACATGACGAGCCGTAGCATGACAAGACAAGCCGTAGTGTGACATGACGAGCCGTAGTGGGACATGACAAGCTGTAGCATGACATGACAAGCCATAGTGTGACATGATGAGCTGTAGTGTGACATGATGAGCCGTAGTGTGACATGATGAGCCATAGTGTGACATGACGAACCGTAGTGTTTGCTTGCTACAATCAAAGCAGATTACACACACAGATCAGTGCAGTCTCAGTGGATGATTGAGTCATCAATGTTTGAATGTTTGAACATGTTGAACATTGAATTTGAATTTGAATTTGAAATGTTGTCACACATGTCACGTGAAAATGTTGTCACGTATGGCACCTGCTCCTGTGTCCAGGTGTGTGGGGAGTGGGTGTGGCTTGCTCATCAGTGCAGTTGGACACTGTCCCGATGGGCATGTGCAGTGCAAGTTGGGTCCTCCGTGACGGAGGGGCTGTTTTTCACAATGGGGAGGAGGTTGCAAGGGCCAAAGAGGTCCCTCAAGAAGGAGACATTGTGGTGAGTGAGGTGGAGGGGTGGGGGGGGATAGAGTGGCTCCAGTGTGTAGAGGGAGAGTTGTGGCAGGAGGTGGCAAGCCCTCTGCAGGTGAGGAGTTCCCTGCTGCATGGCTCATTCAGGTGTCTTTGTTGTGTTCTGAATGGATGTAATCTTGGGAGAGTTTCACTTTCTCTCAGCCATTGTCTCAGTAAACCCCAACACTGTTGCTGCCCTACCCCTGCCTCTCTGCCTCTTCTTGCTCCTCCCTGTTCCCCTTCTACTTTCTCGACTCTTTCAATTCTCCTTATTTCATTCCCCCCCGTTTGTCCTTCTCCCTCCCCTGTCCCTTTAGAGTGTCAGCTATGACCATGTGGAGCTCAACTTCTTCCTCAACGGAAAGTCTTTGGACTGTCCTGTTCACAGCATTCGAGGCTCTGTATATCCCACGTTTTATGGTGAGGGTGGGCCCTTATTTAGCAGCACATGACATATACAGCAGATTTATTCAGCAACACACATTGGAGAGGCTGTTATTAATAGTACACTACATATAGGGATGGACACATACAACATACAGTGGGGGAGAGGCCCTTATTTAACAGCCCACTATGTATGCAGGCCTTTATTCAACAACACACACACACACAAGAAGCTTTGTGTACAAACATACATACACTGTGGGGCAGGCATTTCTCGGTACACCTCTCACCCCCCGTTGTGATCTCAATTCTCTCCCTCCTGTCCAGTGGACGAAGGAGCCATCTTGGATGTTGCTTTCCTCGATTTCACCTACCCTCCCCCGGACGGTTTTGACAGGATTATGTTTGAAAAGAGTTTAATCTAGTCTGTAATTTAACCCCGTACCCGTGCATGTATTTATCCAACAGCACTTCCACCAAGTGTTCTTACATTGCCTCCCTTCCACGCATCTACATACATATAATATAGTGTCATAGGCATTAAGTTGTATAATTATTTTTTTCTCATTATATTTAATAATCATAGCACTCACAGACAGAACTGCAGTGACGTGTTGTGGGATGTTTGAATGGTGTGTTAATGCTGTCAAGTCAAAACTGTTCATGCACATACATAATGTTTTCTATAAATTGCAGTCTATTGGGATTAAGAGCTTGAATGCATGTTGAGCCAATTTCTTGTTCACACGAGAAGGGGTTGGATATGAGCATGGCTTGACTGCAGCTTGCTGTGGGAACAGGATGGGACTTTCTCTTTGGGGGGGGCTGCAATGAGAGAACAAGCAGTCATGCTTAAATGAGCACAGCACACAACACACTGCCTTGTGCATGGACGTGCGCACACAACAACATGCAACACACCTGGTGGGGTAGTCGTCCAAGCCGTCAGGGGCAGCTTATCAACGGACCTCTTCCGGACCACTACTTTCTGTGTGACCTTTGCTAGCGAGCTGACTGGAGCGGGGACATTCAAGTGGACGGCAGCTTGTGTGCTGGGCGGGGTGAATGAAAGTGAACCCCACCCACTATCATTGGATACGTAAGAAGACTCAGGAGGTACAAAGAAGACATCTCCATCATTGTCAACATCTTCATTAGTTAGTTCTTGATCACTGTCATCGTACCACGGATGGTCAAGCTCACCGTCACTGAGGCTGCCATGTGACATCGTCATGTGGTGTGACGGATTGTCAAGAATGTCACAAGAGGCTGACCAGCACTGCACAAATGTCTGCAATCCCTCACCGTCGTTCTCTGTGGAGCGCTGTTTGAATGTGGGAGAAACAGCTGAGAACCGATGAACCACTTTCTGTGGTTGCAGCATGGGGCTGGCCGGGGAGCTCACCACACTGGCACTACTGATGCTCTCAATGCTGGTTGCCTTGGCGAGGGAGTCCAGAAATTGATTGGTCAATTTGGCCTTGTCCTTAGTCAGCAACCGCACGACACCACCGTCACTACTGGTGATTGCTATGGCAGAGTTAGGGCAGGACACACACCCTTCCTCAAGCCCAGAGTCACAGGATTTTACTCGGTTGACTTGGGTCAACCTTGTCAAATCAACCTTAGGTAATCGTCTACCAGCTGGGTGCCTCACATCCACAGATTTGACCCTCCTCGGTGCTGGTTGGGAGTCATCATCATTGAGGAAATCATCATCAGATGTGGCATGTCTCATCTGCGGGGTAGCAGACCGCCAGCCTTCAGTCAGGCCACTCTGACCCTTGACGGCAACCGATCGAGGCTTGTGATCAGCAAGCTGGTCGTAGCTCGCCGCTCTCATGAGGGACCCGATCCTTCTCGGGGGAGAGCGAAGGCCGGGGACTCCTTTCTTTGCCTCTACTGGCATGTCTGTGAACATTCTTCTTCGCTTGCCAGGGGAAACTGGCAGAGACGTGTGGGCAATGTTTTCGGAACTCGCAGCTTTGGTAATGTGAGTTTGGTTCTCACTGCCAACATTTTGAAACGGGTGTCTGGACAAAAATTTGGTCCCCCCATTCTGGAACACCTCCTGCAGGGTTCGAATGAGAGAGTCCTTCTCTGTTATGGTAGCTTGCATGCTTTGGAGTCTGGTGGGAGGATGGAGGGAGGTGGGAGTAGGGAGGGAGGGAGGGAGGGAGGATGGAGTAAGGAGTAAGGAGGAGGGAGAAGAGAGGGAGGGAAAAGAGAAAAAGGGGAGGGGTAACTAGGTGGTAAGAGGCTGAGCAAGCCTTGTTCATAGCCAACATGTACACTGGTGCAGGTACGTACGTATAATATGTAGGTACGCATGCACGCACGCACGCACGCACACACACCTGCTCTCCAAGTCAGCCACTCTTTTGTTGGAGTTGTACAGCTTCTCGATGTAGTTGATCTTCTGCTGTTTGAGCTCAGAGTTGGCCTCCGCTTGGTCCTGCACCACGCGCATCAAGTGGGACAGATGGGCGTCTCTGCATGGAGACCATTTTGAATAATTCTCACTCCAAGTACGAGGCTACTCAAATGTGGCTACTAGCCAAATGGACCACGCGTACCCAAGAAAATGGCAGCCACAGTAAATGTCATCTGCATATGTGCTTTGTGAGGAGTGTGTGGGAGCAGGACTCACCGCGGCAACGTGGCTGCATCAACTGTCATCTGATTCTCTGTGGACAGCTCCATACATTTCTGCTCCACCTATTGACCAGTGGATGGTAGGGAGGGCAAGCGGGATGGTAGGGAGGGCAAGCGGGATGGTAGGGAGGGCAAGCGGGATGGTAGGGAGGGCAAGCGGGATGGTAGGGAGGGCAAGCGGGATGGTAGGGAGGGCAAGCGGGATGACTGAGTGGACACCGGGCTACACATGCATGGGTGTAGTGTGTCCCACGCTCCTCACCCTCGCCAAATCTGCTTCCAGGGCCGCTATCCGGATATCCCTCTCTCGCACAGCTTGTGATTCAAGGTCTGTGTGCTTGTGATGGTTGCTTGCTGACTGGTGCACCAGTGAACGAAGGGACTCCACCTCACCCTCAAGCTGGTGCCTGCAGAAGAACAGAATGAGACATCATCTCATGTGTACACACATGTATGTACACACTGACACCATACTGTACATGTACACACACACACACATGCATGTATTAATGGTAAGTACGCAGACAACACACATGTATTAATGGTAAGTACATTCACAACACATGTATTAATTGTAAGTACACACACAACACATGTATTAATTGTAAGTACACACACAAGACACATGTATTAATGGTAAGTACACTCACAACACATGTATTAATTGTAGTACACACACAAGACACATGTATTAATGGTAAGTACACTCACAACACACATGTATTAATGGTACATGCACCCACAAACACAGAAATGTGTCAGTGGAATGCCAAGATACGCACAGCTGTCCTCCCATACACGCCCATACGCACAGCTGTCCTCCCATACACGCCCATACGCAGCTGTCCTCCCATACACGCCCATACGCACAGCTGTCCTCCCATACACGCCCATACGCACAGCTGTCCTCCCATACACGCCCATACGCACAGCTGTCCTCCCATACACGCCCATACGCACAGCTGTCCTCCCATACACGCCCATACGCAGCTGTCCTCCCATACACGCCCATACGCACAGCTGTCCTCCCATACACGCCCATACGCACAGCTGTCCTCCCATACACGCCCATACGCACAGCTGTCCTCCCATACACGCCCATACGCACAGCTGTCCTCCCATACACGCCCATACGCACAACTGTCCTCCCATACACGCCCATACGCACAGCTGTCCTCCCATACACGCCCATACGCACAGCTGTCCTCCCATACACGCCCATACGCTCATTTGTACTTGTACGATTGTTATCACACTACAACACAACACTAGTCTAAGCTGCTGAGAGGGAAAGGACACTGGCAAAATAGAGTTCTATTATCACGTCCTGGTACAGAACGGGGAATAATTCCTGGGTGCGAATGAGGTGACAGATGTGTTAAAAAATGCAAGGCATTTGCCCAAAAGGGCTTTCTGCGACTGCAATGCTAAAACAGGTCAGGTGATCCGTGTCCATTGTTAGCACTGCAACTGGAGTGCCTACAGTGCCATGGCCATCACCATGACAATGGTTACATTATGCCACCATAACATTACAGTCAACATCAGTTTTGCCGTAGTGTGACCACAGCCTTATCTGTTTTAAGCAATGCATAGTCACTCGCACCTCAGCGTCTCCTCCAGACGCTCCCTCTTCTGGCTGATGCCCTTCAAGGACAGAAGAGCACTACGTAGGCCCTCAATACTGCTCAGATACAGCTTAGCTGCCTCGCCCTGGGGAGGGGGGGGATTACAGAAATGCAGCTTTTATATTGTACCCAGCAGCATCATACTACATAAATAGCAGTAATGTGTTACCACACACGCTATCTATGCTGTGTATGTGTAGTGCATCGCTAACCGTGGGCTTTCCAGCACCGGAGCTGTCAATATTGCTGCTGTAAAACTGGGCGGAGCTTTCTGGCCCCTCCCCCTCCAGGTCACTGACAGACTGCGAACGCCTCTCCTCTCTCAACTGCGCTTGCATCTGAAGGAGGTCTGCCTCTAAACGTTCCCGCAGCTCTAAAGATTCCCTCTCTGAGTGAGTGAGACAGACAGATGGACTGACAGACAGACAGACAGACAGACTACGCGGAACACAATGTGCTTGTCCTTTCAACATGTATCATCAACAGCAGGGGTGCAGTACTCACGTTTGCATAGCAACTGTATAATCACACTGTCCCTTCTCTCAATGTCTTTTTTAGGACCAGACTTGTTCTAGATGGGTGGGGCAGGTGGGGTAGTGGGTGGGGTCATAGATGGGGCAGTGGGTGGGGCAGGCGGGGCAGTGGGTGTGGTGGGGTAGCAGACAAACGTCTAATGCATACAGATATGACACATCCTTACCTGCTGCCCTTTGACCGTTGCATTGTCCTTTGCAATCTGGAGCTCCACTACGGATGCACAAGGTGGAAAGAATAGAGCTCAACTACAATCCACTCCTTCTCTGCCTCCTCATCTCCTCTCCCCCTCCTCCTTCCCTTCTCCCTTCCTCCACCCGCTGCTCACCTTGCAGTTGAAGAGTGGTCTCCTTCTGCTGTCTCAGCTCTTCCTCCAACTTCTTCCTCATGGCCTTCTCCAGTGCCTCTCGGCGCCGAGTGGATGCCTCTAGGAGCTGGTTGGCCTCACGAATCTGCTCTATCTCCTGTTCCATCTACACAGGGGAGGGGGGTGGTACTCAGCTGTTAAAGGAACCCGTCTCACCCTCATGAAGACACCTCCAGGACACATTCATTCAATGCCCTATAACTTGCTCTGCTAGTGCTCACATCTACCAAGCCTCACAGTAGATATGACACACTGCAACCAATCGCATGCCTATGGTACAGACCTCTTTGAGTTGGTTGTCCAACGCCAGGCACCGGTAAACAGAATTGCACAATATTGCATACATCAAAGACATCATTCTGGGAGGGCATGGCGTTTAGCCGACTGATCTTCTGTTTATGCGATTTTATGTGATTCTGGTCATCGGTATGGACAACCAACTCAAAAAAACGATGTGTACACCATGGAAGATCAGAGTCTAGTGACGTCTGGCGGCACAACTGGAGCACATGAGAGTCTGTGATACTCACGACCTATGACAAAATGTTACACTCTTGTAGATTGTGGGGCCACGTGAGAATCCGCTACCCTAATGCTGTTACCACGTGGCTGATTGCAGTGTGCATGCAACTGGCCAAGAAACACCAAAGCCTCCATATATCTACTTAAGTATATCTCACTGTAGTTACCATGAAGCTCTGTTGAGCTAATCCCGATTCAAAATGGTGGCTCCTATCTAATGTATTAGCATGCGTTGGTGAAACTAGTGAAATGGTCGCAAACAGGAATTAACAATTAACACTCTGTATGTATGGCAATAATGGCTTGCATTTTGTGTGATGGTGTTTAAAAACAGGCTGAACCCACTGCCACCTCAGGAAGTGTGAGCTGACCACCGGAGCTCATTATCGGCAGTTCTCACCTTCTGCAACTTCTTTGCTCTGCTGTAGTAGTACTCCACGTGCTTCTTCAAGGAGGCATTCTCCTCCTTCAGCAGCTCAGCCAATGCCCACAAATCAACTGGGGCGGTCTGCGGAATGGAGGGGGGGGCCCAGGGGGATAATACTGCAAACCCCTTTCAAGGACCACCTGCTGTAGACCACCCTCTTGCTGTGGCTATATTGGCCCATGTCCTCATGCATTGCCAGAGACCAGCTGTAGGTGCAGCTCTATTTCACAGCACTGTGGTAAGCTGGTAACCATAATGAGCAATTCCTTGTGGGTGACTTCACCGTTTTTTGCCACACACACATCCACACATCCACACACTATACGCGTGCACACACACACACACACACACACACACACACACACACACACACACACACACACACACACACACACACACACACACACACACACACACACACACACACACACACACACACACACACACAAACACACACACACACACACACACACACACACACACACACACACACACACACAGCTTTTCACACCTTTCCTGCCAGACAATCCTTACACCCTTGTTAGTGTTCTATTTGACACCTCTGCTACTATGCACATAGCGGCAGCTGCTGCTGCTCTGCACAGCTGCCGCTGTGGCTAGCTGATGGAGCTGAAGACATAACACTCTCACCCGCAGCCATACAAGGGCTGTCACAGACACCGCAGCTGGTCAAGGCAGGCAGCCCTTCTCACATCATCACAAGGTGCCAAAACCATGACATGACCAGCCATGCTAAGGTCACTACCCACATCCAAGCTACACTCCCATGCAGGTGTTACGTGACACAACTAGCCACACACACTCCAATACAAGGACCAATGCAAAGGGCACACTCCCTAGATAGCTACATATCATTACATCACACACTCAACAAGGGTCAACCATACTTTAGGCCACTGATAAGGAGGGGGGCATAATCCCCCCTGCACTCTGTACTGACAGTGACCATTGATGGTAAATGTGACCCTCTGGCAGCAGGCAGGGAGGCAGTCAACTTGTTGTCCAGGGTCTGTAGGCATGCAAACACTGACCAATCATTGAAGAGATATATTTTTACTATCTAACCACATTAGCGACCCCAAGTGTCAGCTACGGAGGTGAGGAATGTGTCACTCGCTGACCTGCATTAGAGCTACTCATCAAACCCACTCCTACATATATACATATCTCTGAAGACTTACATACATACATACATATATATATATATACATATATATATGTATATATATGTATAAGGTGATCCAATTCACAAGTAGCCCACGAGTTTATGTCGCGTGCGAGTTCCACGCCTATGCAGCATAGGAGGACAAGGAGAGAATGCTGCCCATTGTCAGGACACACGTACACGCTTTCAATTACTTGGCACGTGTCTTCTTTAAATGCTCCGTTTACTGCGGGTAATGTAGACATTCCAGGAAAGTGGCTTGTGATTTGCAGCTGGAATGGCAACAAGACGCACACGGAAATGGAAATCAATACTTCACTGACCTCACAGCTTGGCTGCAAGGTGTACTGTTTGTGGCTGAACTAACTAAGATGACAGCATCAAACAACTCTCCTTCCTGTCTCTGTCAAATGACGTTAAAAGTGAGGTTAGCTCCTGTCACACAAAGCTTGTACACAGGATTAAATCATTGGAGGCAAACAGGAATATCAAACAAACTCCCATCCTGTCTGTGCTAACCATTACATTTATTTAAAGGTAGGTTACATCACAGATCACTCACATGGACGGGTGACCTACCACTACCTGTGAACATGGGTAGGGGGAAGGGCAACTTGGACGCAAAGATAACAATGTGTGTGCAAATAATTTTTGAAGTGTATGGGGAAAGTGGCCACCATGACAAGAAACAATTAACTGAAACAGTCACCAACGCACAGACAGTCATTGTCTCCTTCGGTCACAATTATAGCAAGAAATGCCATCTGCTCCTATGCCCCAGTACTCCTGGACCATCCCACACAGGAGACACAGACTGTCTGCAGTAGTTGGGGCTCCACATGTCTCTCCCCAACCAATAGCTACACACATGTCTCTCCCCAACCAATAGCTACACACATGTCTCTCCCCAACCAATAGCTACACACATGTCTCTCCCCAACCAATAGCTACACACATGTCTCTCCCCAACCAATAGCTACACACATGTCTCTCCCCAACCAATAGCAACACACATGTCTCTCCCCAACCAATAGCAACACATGTACTGCAGTACCGTACCCCATCTCTACTGCACTCCACTCCCTCCACTTCAAGGGGACTCCCCAAGTGTCTGTGGCCACCTCTGGACCACAGACAGCCTGGGCTGCCCCAAAGGGCAGAGTGCAGTGCAGCCATGACAACTGCTGACACAGCCACAAACACACAGTAAACAGCTCCTATGTACACCAGCACACACACACACACACAGGGACAGCAGCATCACTGGTACAGGGTCATTACTGTCACAGTGGCACCAGACACACTGGCACGTAGGTACACTGGCACCAGGTGCCAGTTGGAATAAGATATGACTGCTACACACATTTGGGTGTGTACAGTACTTTCCCTGATGTACTTAGTAACCAAAGAGAAATCCAACTGTTGTGATGGCCACGTAGACCAATCACACACAGATCTGCCAAATCAACACTTGTTGTGACCAGTTGGATGGTATTAGATATTGCTATACACCACGAAAGTCTCCATCAGCCACAATAAAGACACAACAAACTATGACACATTCAAGCTCACTTTTGACAGCTCTGGACCTATTCCCACTTCAATGCAGTCCCTTGGTCCCACTCCAGACTTTTTTTTCTTGCCGACGTGGGTCTGACACTCCATCGCATGCCTCTGCCCACTATGCCTGCCGTCCCTGGAGATGTGGCGGCCATTTTGGCTGCCAGACGTAACATCTTCCAATGCACTGTTTTGCACTATGGGCCTCCCCCTGGTATTAGTAGTAGGACTGTTGGTACCCGTCTTCACTTTGGGGTTGCCCCTATCGCTATGAGTGTGGTCTTGATTGGGAGATGGCCTCCTATTTGAGTTAGTCATGAGATCGGCTCGCATCATCGTCACCTTATGAAGGAGAACCAAGCGATCTGATTGGTTATACACTTGTAACTTATCTGCAGCAGGGACAATAAGCACAGAAAGCACATGTAAATAGTTTACACGCTTTCAAATGTGTGCCACATCGTGGGCTGTCACTATCTGGGATACAGATGGGTCGTTTGCAGCTATTCCATCAGTGACGACACGTCCCTCTCCCATGCCCTGAGCATGCACTGAGAAGCAACTACACAACTGCACATACTACCGTAGCACGTAGCAACAGGTTAGTACACAACTGCACAATATTGCCATACATACCACACAGCAACAGGTCAGGGAATACTTCCTAAGAATTCCTAAGAATATATTATTTGCATCATTGTTTGCTTC
Source organism: Aplysina aerophoba (assembly GCA_949841015.1). Classification (NCBI taxonomy): domain Eukaryota; kingdom Metazoa; phylum Porifera; class Demospongiae; order Verongiida; family Aplysinidae; genus Aplysina; species Aplysina aerophoba. The sequence goes on along the minus strand of OX465048.1, from coordinate 5,705,174 downwards.
AATGCATAATTGCATTCCTTCCTCAAATACCAGTCCTCCCACACACAGGCGCAAGTGCAAAGCACACCTTACTTGCAACCAA